>QFDD01005109.1:0-11720 GCA_006871305.1 Vachellia collinsii | reverse complement strand
AACAATGGTATACATAACACGATTACTTAAGAAGATATTTGCCCAAAAGCAATCAAATAGTACCTGACTGAGTTCTCGAGCTTTGAGTCAGAAGCAGCACCAAATTTCATCCCAGAAGATTCAGCACCAACGGAAGATAAGGTCAAAGGCATTTGCTGGCCCTTGTCAAAATTTATGTTGGCACCAAACTTAAACGTTGGAGCATCAGCCACAGATTCCTTCGATGAAACAACTTTATCTCCAAAACTAAATGGTGAACTTGGTTTGCCTGACTCCTTTGATGGAGCTTCAATAGCTGTCACTTCTGTTGAGGAAGCCACTGAACTTCCAAAACTAAACAAGGGAGGAGCAGCAACTGATCCATTTAGTAAAGTAGATTTACCAGAACCAAAGATTGACTCCGTGGCCGCTGCAACTGTGGTTCCATCTGGCTTAAAAGTTAGAGCAGGGGAAGATGTAGTTGTAGAGATTGATAAACCAACCTTTTCACCAATTATGAACCCATCACCAGTACCATTAGGAGTCTGGTCATCAAGTCTCGGACTTTTGAATGAGATTGCCACAGGTGATGCAGTACGCACCTCCTTTGTAATGGTTTCAGTAGCAACAGCTTTCTCCGCCACAATAGTAGAGTCTGTCATTTGTTTCTCAGAGGATAAAGAAGACACAGCCCCATTTGGATAGACATCATCATCCAGATCCAGACACTACTTTGAGAGAGAGAGGACAGTTAATGGTCATGACCAGAGGTTAGACCATATCACCATTAATAATTCTATATTAATGAACTATTACTGAAAAGCTAAAGGAGCTAGACCCTAAAGTGCCATCAAGCATAGGAGCTAAAAAAATTTATTTCTGAAGAAATGTTCAAGATTAAGTACAAAAATAACTTTAAATTGTGCAAAATATAATCATCATATAAATTAAATGCTCAAGTATAAAATTAAATCATCATCATCGTAGATGTTCAAGATGAATTACGATAATAATCCATAAAGGTTCAAGTCCATGACCAAAAAAAAAATGATAAACCTGAAATTCTTGTAAGAAACATTATACATCAATTCGGTATATAATTTACTTAACATTCCAACACAAGCATGCATATAAAGAAAAATTATCAGATGGAAATTTAGAAGATACCCAAGTGACTGAAATCAACAACTGTGGCAAGACAGAGCAACAGAGGTGACATTTTATTGGAATAGCAACAGATTGTTGTGGGTCAGAATATATCTTAAAGTATTACTTCCTTTTTAGTACTTTCATATGCATGGTCAGAAAGTAAGGAATAGAAAGCAGGAATGAAGAAAACTGAATTTCAGTCAGATAGCTAAGGTGCGTGCCAGCCTGAAGGAGCCTCCCTTCAACCATCACCAGGTGAGAGGCCCCTCGCGCACCTCACCTCAGCAACCAAGGCATGCCTTTTAGCACCTTTAACACCACAACTTCCCATAGTGAGAACATCCAATGCACAGCCAAATTTAAAATATAAAAATTGGATTATTCAAGAAAAACACTTGATTAATGAAGTCATGCAAATCTTCATACCTCATGTGCACTCATACGGAATGCCCTACTCTTTTGTGGCGGATGAGAAACAGGTTTCACCACTGAAGAATCCACAGATTGTCTTGGTAATAAAGCATCCGCATCAGCAACTGGACCTAAGCCAACAGGAGCAACAAGCTTTGAATCATGTTCGATCTTCTCCTTTGGTGAAGTCAACTTCTTAGCATCAACTGACAAATTCTCATGCAAACCATCCAAATTATCTCGCACATGATCAAGGAAATTTGAGGAATCTACAGTTTCCATACTTCGAAGAGCCTGTCCCCGTAACATGGATGGTGACAACTTAGCTGGAAAATTATCCTTGTCTGTCAGCAGCTTCAATTCAGATAATTTTTCCTTAGGGGACACCAACTTGTCAAGCTGCTGGAGTATTTTTGACGCCATCTCACTTGATTTAGAGGATATATGAGGAGAACTTGTACTGGGAATCATGTCATTTATATTTTCTGATGACAATTTTTTATCACTATGCTTAGCTTCATTCGACAGAAGAGGCTTCTGCATTATAGATGAGTGCTGTTGGGCAGGATCAGCACGAACTCCACTCTTCATAATAGATAGAGGGCTATCCGAGACAGATGCACTCAAGCCTCTAGATGTTACAAGATTAGACCTATGACGGATTCTGCGCATATGACCAAGAGATCCTATATCATTATCCAACACAGAACTCCTTCGTTTTAATGCCTGCATAATAGAAAAGTTTCCAGTGAGATAAATGACAGGAAATTAGTACACATTCACTTGTAGAGCAAGATTTGCACCGTTTTCTTAGATCCAGAAAGCAAGTCATGATCCAGTGCAGCTTGAACTGAAGATGAAGGCCCGCCTTCAACTGGAAGTTGAGCACCCTGAATTTTAGGGAACAAAAAGAATTTAGATATTAAGAAACACAAAAAAAAAAAAAGGTCCAACATATCAATTAGTAAAATGCAAACCTTTGGTGTTGAGGTTGGATAAACCCTGGCATAAGGTGTTCGGGCCATACTATATATTGCAGATCTGCCTCGAGATCTTGGCGTCACAAATCCATTGTCATGAAGCTTATCATTACTAGTAGCCCTTGGCACAATGGACATGATAGGGGATTTTTGAGGGACGTATTGACTGCTCAGAAGAAATGGATCATCCCTAAGGGAAAGACTTTGTGAGCTCAACTTTGATGGGGATACATTGGAAGGCCTACTTCCCATGTAAGCCTTTGCAACCTCTGCAGGGGAAGCAACACCCTTATCAATGACCTGTAGCACATTTTTAAAGTGAAATCAGTAAAATCCCATCTAGAAATAACCATAAAGCATATATGACAACACACGCAAAATGCTAATACTCATACACTTGAAGTAACATATGGAGTTGAAACAAGACAGTCTTCAATCCCATTATTTAGTGCCGATGAATCAGGGTATCCTTCCTTCTGTTCATGGGACACAATTAGATCTGATGTAACCACTTCAGTCCTCTTTTCTTCTTTTGTGACAGATGAATCCACAGTTTTTGAATGCAAAAGTGCTGTCAAATGATCAATTTCAGATCTGTCGAATAATAGAAAATTATCGTGTCATCACATAGACTCAACAAGTAAACTCATCCCAAAAGGCATGCCACCCAAAATACAGAATCTCACCTTCATGTATAATTATTATTAATGTAAACTTAACAAGCAGCACCATTCATTTCTCAAACTTTGTGTAAACCACTACAAATTAAATGCTTTAAGTGATTAAGGGCTTGTTTGGTATTAGCTTTTGAAAAGTGATTGTACGCAATCCAAGGTAAGTATGTGAGATGAGTTTTGTCTCGATTTGCATGAAAGTGATCTTAGAAGTGGTTGACAAACATGCTGTAAGTAAATAAGTAAGTTATACAAATTACATAATACAAAATACAACTGAATATTTACCACAGAAAATTCAAATTAAGTTGGCTGGTAGAACTATTAAACAAGAAAAATCCAAGTCACCAAGACATTAATTTCCTAATAATTTAAGAGAAAACACCAATTAACACAATCCTATACATAATATAAGAGAGAATATACAATCCAAAATCAGGTTAACTCAACTGAGAGAATTAAAACTGCAGTAAATTTAACATCTAATCATATGCCATCATAATCAGCAACTTCAGAACATGTTTGATTATTCATTCTAACCATGAGGAAGGTCACAAATATCAAATAGCAACTCCACAGGTTCTTCTCACATTCCCATTATATTGGATGGAAGAAATACAACTCCAGGTTTTTCAGGCATGTTCTGTCATGAGTCAAGATCCCAATTTCTCATTCATTTCAAACGCAAATATAGAGGCGATCCTTATTGACATGCTCACATGGGAATCCAAAACTCCACATTCATGCATTTAGACCACAGTATTCAATATGATGAGTGAAAAACACATTGCCGGCTACCATAACTCAGCTCTATACCACTGCCTCCCAATATGCCTGATGTCAGGTCCAAAAGTCAGCGGCAGGCAGCAGCCATTTTTTGGCATCAAGCACTAGGTCATTACATTAGTAATTATAAACATAGGTTATGTTCTTGCACTTTGATGTGTCTTGTTATGGAAAGTTTTAAATGTTTTGGCAGGAAGAGGACAAAATTTTACAGCAACGTGCAGTCCAAGTACATTATTGGGCTCTTTAATTTGGGCTTGATTGCTGATGTTTCTAAAAGATCTCTTATCACATAGATATGATGTTGACAAAGAAACGTTTACAGCCTGTAACAGGGTGCTGTACTCACTGTTCTATTACAGGAACAACCTATTGTATACATAGGGAAATTAAACAGTCTTGAAACATTTGTGTGCCTCTTTATATCTCTTTTATTCTGTTTCATTTTGTTTGGGAGGATAACCTACACTTCCACCAATTTGACTAATCTTAATTCTCTAAACTTTACAATGGAATTATTATTCATCCCAAAATGAGAACATGCAAATAATCATGAATTCATTGCACATCAAAAGGGTTAAGACATGTTCATTTTAAGCCTCAGCTGCATTCAGTGGTCAACAAGCTGAAAAAATATTTCTTTATTCCAAACGTCTAAGCGTATATCGGTTATGCGTCAGCAGTATTAGTCAATAAATGTGATGAGTTGACAAAATGCTCTTCATGCAATATTTCAAAAAAGAAAGAAAGAAGAGATTATCACAAAAATCAGCCCCGTGTTATCTAAAATATCAATGGATCTTTCCAGAGTTTTCCATTTACTTGCATATTTGTTCACACATCGCTGGATTAAAAGAACATGATATCAAAGAATATGCAATCAATACAGTTAAAAACTCAACAGCCACAACTTCCAACACACAAGATTAAAAGCAATGGTGCAAAGCATGTAAAGCTTGCCTGGTAAAAGTCTTCTGCTTTAGCAGTTTCTCAAGCTCAGTAAATTCACCTCTCTCAGAACAATCCAATTGATTCTCACTTTCACCAACTGCTCCTTGCTGCTTGATAGAAGTATCATTGGTAGCCTATGTTCCATACAACCAAAAAACCACCAATAATGACAACCACATTAACAACAACTAACCATCATACAAGGACTGCAAGGAATGGCATCAAAAAAGTATATGCTTACAACTATTGACTCAAAAAAAAAAGTTTGTAAAACAGCACAATCCATAATGAATATTCTTTTATACAGTCAACTACAACTTGCCCCTAACTCTCAAGGAAAGAAACAATAATAAAAGTAAGCACAATATACAATTAAAGTTTCCACCACGGATCACAGAGCTGTTCATGAACTTGAGACCAAAAAAAAAAAAAATTCTCATTCTGATCAGTTGCACAGATCATTTTATTTACAGTCCATTACACAACATTTTCTCCAGATCCAAGCAATTTGGATGTTTATCCCCCCCAAAAAAGGGGGGGGGGGAAAGGAAGCTGTTGCTAAACCTTCTAAATTAAAGGGAGTGTATAAGAATTATGAGAAAGAATCTGCATGAGTTGGATATTATTCCTTCCTGACAGTATATCAGATTAGAATTCTTTATCAATATATATAGAGGTTCAAATCCCCTTAGAGGATGATTTCTAGACTGAGATATCCAGTTCTGCATCAATAATAATAACTGAAACGGGGCTTCATCTGAGCATTTCTGTGTGCAAGCCTTAGCAAAGGGGGTTGAAAGACATCAAAAGCTCATACTTACAATGGCAGCAGCTTCCTGGTGATTTTTTCCTACTTCCTGCTCAGCTTCTGGGAAAGAACATACCCATGTAAAATGTTAGAACAAAAACAAATGCACTGCGCAGCATACTTTCATATAGAAGTTCAACCAACCATTTTTTTAAAAAAAAAAAAAGCAAATCACAAAAAGTTCACAGCTCATTCGAATCAGATGACTTAGGCATATATTTATAAAAATCAGCCCACGGTCATAGAAGTGGCAGTAAGGATTAAAATCATATATTTTCCTTAATTACAACTGAGGGACAGATTATGCCAAGTTTCAACTAAATGTTCCTGAGAGGAGAGGCATTGATACCAAACTTGTGTCACAAAAGAAAGCAGGAGAATCCAACCTTGTTCAGTACATTACATTAACACGCCAAATAAGGACAACTTAAAGTCTCACCCAATCTTAGTAACATCCAGTAGCGCAATACAATGAACCAGACCAGTTTTCTATAAAGGATAGACATTCTACAAGAAGATTTGATCTAGAGAACCAGAAGAGATTATTTCCGTCAGTAAGTACTTATGTTAGACTAAGTACTATTCTTCTAAATCAAGTAACCAACCAACCAATAAAGAAACCCTCTAAATCAGTATTTCAAAATTGCCATACAGAACCGATACCATCATGAGACTCCCTACAGAACAACTCGAGTGCATGACTACCATATAACTATCCTAACGTTTCCAGGCAGGAGACGGGCATTAACTATATATCATAAGCAACAAGAGAAAAGATTTTCCACGAACCTCTAAGCGAAATGAGCAATTGGGTGGCAAATTCAGAAAATAAACACCAAAAAAAGTACTGAGACTACCACCGTAAGTCTTGCATAATAAATTGAAATTTTAAAAGAACCAATCGCAGCGGATAACAGGACAAAAATGTGGCACACGACAGCATATATCAATTACATATCGGAAACTATCCATGCTCTTTAAAATGCTACTTTGCATGGTCTTCATTTTGTTAAACATAATATGATAAAAACAATGCATTTCAAATTATTAGGTTCAATTAAATTGAGTAGAATGAAAAACAAGTTCTCGTGCATTTGTAAATATCGCACAATTAAATAACTGAAATTCCAAAAAGTTCATAATGGGAGAAATAAGCTCTATGAAAATATAACTCGAGAATGATAACAAAGAGGAGAGAAGAAAAATAAACATGCCTACTACGCAGCCATAAGGGGGAAAAAAGATATGGTCCAATGGTGTCAAAACATACATCAATATAACTCCCCTACCAATGCAAATAACTAAAGATAATTTTAAAAGCCAGACGGGAGAGAGCTCCATAATTTTAATCTAATTTAATAAATAATCGATGAAACAAACTTGAAAACAGAGGAAATAATTCGCACACTGCATGAATGAGAACCCCCCCCCCGGGGGACATTCCAATGATTGAAAAGGCAACAAAGAAAACTAAAGAATGCAATCATGCAAAAGACCTGAAGGTAGCGGGTTTGGTGCAGAGGTGGAAGTAGAAGGGGGAGGGGCAGGAAGGCGCTTGCGGAAAACAGAGGAAAACAACATATGGGCGCCGGTGGTAATAAGCCTCTGCGCCGGATCGACAAGCTTCGACAACCACCCGTAATTGCGGCTTGAGCTAGGGTTTCTGAGGGCCGTCGGGGGACGATCGTACGGCGTCGTCTGGTTCCTCCGGAAAGGACGCCTCCGGAATTTGCCTCCGGCTCCAAAACCTCCCCCTTCATAGGGGTTTCCTTCACGCGCCGTCGCCATGGGTGATAGACAGCAAGTAGGAGCTTCAAATGAGTGGAGGACGAGCGAGGGAAAGTTCAAGTATGCAAATTAGGGTTTTAAATCGAAGAGCGTAAGAGAGAGAGAGGGAGAGAAATGGAGAAAGAATAATACTGTACTCTCAAATAATTGCAGGTGGTTTCCGGGAAAGAAAATGTTAAAAAAGAAAAAGGTTCAATTTTTTTGGCGAAAACTTTAGCAAATATTACACTTAAACACCTGAAAATTAAGTTATTTATATTGGACTAATGTACAAATTTGTTCCGCAAATTTTTCTTTCAAAATAATGTTGCCCTCATGAAAATAATGCTCCCTTAAAAATTTTAAAATAGAATAATATTACCATTTGTTATTAAAACTATTAATGGTCTAAATCAATATTGTAAAGCATTAGTTTTTTATTAGAACATGATAATATTAATTCATTTTAAAATTTTTAAAGTAATATTACATTTTAAAAAACTTTTAGAATAATATTATTTCTTAAAATAAACTTATAGCAAATTTATATATTAACCCTGATATTTTTATGTTGAAATTCTTTTAAAATTCTACATGACACTATTCATTAAATTCTGTAAATTCTGAGATAAAATTAATTGATTTTTAAAAATTAGTAATTACTGTGTATTGATTAAAATTTAGAATAAATATTATTTAAATTTAGTAACAAGTATGCGAAATTTAAGTTTTCATTATTTTAGGATAAACTAATTATAGAATCTCATATTAACTTTTTAGAGTCAGGTGAAAAATTTTCATAAACTCCTTTTTTTTGCCAAGTAATTTACTTTTTTGCCATCCTCATAGGAAAAATTAAAAATTGCTAAACAACATAGCGATTGGTTGCCGCCGCAATAATGACAATAATGCCGAAAATGGAAAAGTGATCATCAATGTTTGAGCAAAACAATAAATCAAATTGTAAAAGGAAAATTAATATTTTGTTCTTATAGTTTTGAAAATTCAGATGAAACTCAAACTCTACATGTTAACTTGGTGTACTTTGGTCTTACCGGAGAAGTATTTAATTATTTAGATAAAAAATTTTCATTTGGTATAATAATTTTAGGAAATGTTAATTATAAAAAATAATTTTAGAAAATATTATATCTTAACCATTGGATATTGAGTTGCGGTGGAAAAAGAAATGGAGAGAAGCAAGTCTTGTAATGCAATATTTCCCTATTATGTTCACCTTAAAGAACATTATTAGACTGCATTATGTATTCCAAATGTCCAATACCAATGAACTGTCTTGGCTTTTAGTCTCAGAGTCGTCTCATCATTGTTCTAGAAAGCCATAATTAAAATATTTGAGCCCATTCTTAAAAATGACATCTTCCACATTGATAACATTTTATTGTGCTCATAAGATCAAGCATATCATCATAAGCACTTAGCTCAATTCGATGATATTGTGGCCCAATATAGAATCATAAATAAGACTCTTCCAGACTCCTAACTCCTTTGTTGGAAAGATTAATTTTCCCGCTATAAATTCACTATGCGCCATATCAAAGGTCACCACAACAATATTACATATTACCTCTCTAGACCTACAAAAATCTAGATCTTAACACCATTCAAACCATTCCAGATCCAATACATCTCCATGCCATCTAAAATACCCCCTTGAGATGATTGCCTCTATCTTTCCTCCAGACACAAGTCCTGATACATCAAGAGGTCCAAATAATGTAGCCAAAAATACACTATTCTATTGGCTCCACCATCTTCTTGTCAGGACCCATATTCATCCAAGGCCACCATACTTTGACATGATTTACCCCTTCCTTACTATTCCTCTCACCAAAGGTTTTATTCCTGATGAATTGTCATGGTTTTTTTTTAATGTGAAATGCAATTTTATTACGTTAAAATATGTACAAGGTTAATGGTACAATGGAAGGAAACTGCAAAAAGGTTTGAAAGTGAAATAAAGAAAAAGAGTAACAAAACATGTTCAATCTATAGACAACACAAGACTACATCCCAAAGCTTGAGCGGTATGCTCTAATAACGAGAGGGCTTCATTCATGAGTTTGTATGCTATAATATCCTCCTGACAGAAGTTTTTCGATTCCTTGTATTACACAACTTCCACACCATTACCCCAAAGAAAGTGCACCATGCAAGGTTGCTTTTATAAGTTTGCAGGTTACTCCTTAGCCAATTATCAAATGGCTTTCAATGGAAAAGAATTAGAATATGTGGGGGAACAACTACTCTCCAACATGCAACGGCTAATGTGCATTCTCTAAGGATGTGGTTCATGTCCTCAGAGCCTCTTCCACATATCGTGCACAAATCATCAGCAACCATGTGTCTTCTCTCATGTTCCTTGTCAGTCAAGATCTTGTCTTTCATTACCAACCACAGAAACGTGTGGATTCTTTGTGGTTTAGGCCATATCCACACTAGGTTCCAGCAGGGAGACTCATCATTCCAATTATCTTGCATTACCCATTGATATGCCAACTTCAGTGTGAAGTTACCTGTGTCATTTGGACACCACACAAAATGGTCCTCTGATGAGGGTTCCCCATGCAGCTTTGTACCAAGTATATCTTGAAGGAGCAAATTTTGAAACTCCCAATGCTTCCATTAGCCATCTTGTGTAGTCAGATATTATATGGTTTTCTAAAGTTCTCGCTCCCTAATTGGAGCAAAGGAGAGGTTTGAAAGTGGCCCAAGGTCTCTTGCCCAATTATCAATCAAAAAATGAATGCCCTGATCATCCCCAATATTCCATTTGAGGCCCAAAAATATATCTGCCCAAACAGTAACAAGGCTTTTCCATAAGTAGAAGGCATTTTTAGTGTTTGCTTCTGGCATTGATCCTTCTTTCCACTTGTATTTAGCTTGCACCACTTAGACCTACAGTCATTCAAGTTGTGTTAATATAGTGTGGGCCACTTTCATAAGAAAAGCATAATTTTAACCTATGAGATCCTTGAACTCGCAACCTCCACATAGCTTTGGTTGGTACATATTATCCCACTCGCTTCTGTGATGTTCAGTGGAGCCTCATATAAATTATTTGATAAGGCCTTCAATTATGGCAATAGTTGAGTGCGATAGATGAGTCATTTGCATTGCATAATAAGGGAGAGTGGACAGAATTGATTAGACAAGTGTAATTTGTCCAGGGCATGATAGTGAGGTGACCTTCCATCTAAAGAGTTTTGCTTGTACCTTATCTTTAATGTATCTGTACGTGTCTCTTGTTACTCGGCTGTGAATCAATGACACTCCGAGTTATCTACCTTGATTATCAAGCTGCTTAACGCTCTAGGCATTGCAAATGATGATAGCCATCTTTGGGGGAACATTCTTAGAGAAAAAAATTCTCGTCTTATCCTTGCTCACTTTATGGTCTGACACAGAGCAAAATTCATGCAAAACTGCTTGTATCCTATAAGATTGACTATCGGTGGCTATACTTAATAGAATAAGGTCATCAACAAAAAAAATAGGTGAGAAAACGATGGGCCTCCTCTACCCCATTAGATGGGTTTCCATCTATCGGAGCTAACTTCATGGCAAATGGCTTGAGACAGCCTTTCCATGCATAAAAAGATATATATGGTGAAAGCGGATCCCCTTGCCATATTCCCCGCTGAGGTTTGAAGACTTCAGAGAGTTGTCCATTCCATAGCACTTGTGTTGAGGGGCCAGTAATGCACTTCATGATGGGCTGTGTGATACGACTTAGTATTTTTGCATCATGTAACGCTTTCTCAATGAAATTCCAGCTTAGCCAATCAAAAGCCTTTTCCAGGTTTACCTTGATTGCCATCTATCCTGTTTTACCAGATTTCTTACGCATCAAATGTATAGCTCATTGGGCTATGATTATATTATCTGTTATATTCCTCCCCTTGATGAAGCTAGCTTAATATGGGAGGGTGAGCACATCTATAACTGGCTTGAGTCTGCTTGCAATGATCTTATTTATGAGTGTATAAACCATAGTTCACAAGCTGATAGGCCTAAATTCTTAAGAGTTTGTGGGTTGTCCGCCTTGGGGATTAGTGCAATTAGAGTGTGATTGAAGGATGGGTCTATATCACCACAATCGAAAACTCCTTTGACCTCATTACAGAGTCAGTCACCAACAATGTCCCACTGAGATTGGAAGAACATAACGTGTGGGCTATCAACTCCAGGAGA
>QFDD01005107.1:0-11415 GCA_006871305.1 Vachellia collinsii | reverse complement strand
GAGCATGTTTGAAATTAACTTTTGAAAAGTGATTCTACGCAATTCGAAATAAATATATGAGAGAAGTTTTATCTCGATTTACGTGAAAGTGATTCTGGATAGGATTAACAAACAAGTCCAAGCCTGAAGATGGCACTATGTATTATTACAAATCCTAAGGGAAATCATCAATCAGGTTTTCATATATAAATCTACAACCATATCAAGAAGTGTTGCCAACTTTTTTGCCGGTCAACCCCTTAAAAAAAGGGACTTAGGTATTTTGAACAATATCTCTATTGAGGCAATTATGTTTAAACCATTGTTCGGTACTAAAAGTAAACACATATCAACAGAGATTTTGATAGGAATCCTGAGGATAGTCATGTCAACTTGATGCGATATTTTACTTGACATTCAACTATCAAAAGGTATAAGTGGAAAAAGATAATTAAATCTTTTTATTTTTATTTTCTAGGTAATTTTATTATTTTAAAAAAGGTTATTTTGTATTTAGTTTATTATTATGATATTTTGTATTTAATTGATTATTAAGAAGATTTAATCTATCTTTTAGATATTTTGAATCATCTTAAAGATCTTTATAATATATTAGTAATTTATTTTTTAGGACGTTATTGTAGATATATAAGTGCCAATTAGGAACATCAAGGATATTATAATATTAATATCAGTATCTTTGATTTGATTTAAGTAAATGACATCATGTTATTATATGTTTTTTTTTTACAATTTTGAGCCATATTAGGGTTATTAGATTTACTTATTTAAGGAGTAAGTTGTATTTAGTTATTTCAAGATGAATGAGAAGTTTTTCCTCAACAAGTGATAACTTGTGGTTTATATTTTGGATACAATACAGTTATGTCACAAGAGAGTGATTGACTTTTGTGGAAGTTTTTATAGTTAAAAATCTAGAGATGAGTTCCTTTAAGATTTTAACTTATCTGATAGATTACGAAAATTTGATCAACTAAATCCTAAATGAATTTGTTTCTAGATCCTTAAGTAAAATTCAAGACGATAAAGCCATCATATCAATTTAACTAATTTTTTAATATTTCTAACTTATTTAGGAGTGGTTACTATTAAATTAGACCAAACATTGTACCAGATCCTTATACAGTGAGTGAGTGAGTGTGTGTGTGGGTGGCACATTGATATGTTGATTTGAATTATAAAGAAAAGTGTTTTGGAGTGATCCACCAACCCATATGTTGGATAAATTTACCGATGATTAATTGCAATCGATGAAAGTTAATATTTCAAACATAGAACGATATTCATGCAACAATAACAAGACATGTCTATAGATAGGATGATGCTATCAAAATTTATCAACAATCAAATGCTTAATTTATAAATTATTAACTAAAGAAATTTTACTCAATAACTTCCTTAACTGTTATTGTTGGTATTTCTCTATCATTTTGAAGTACTTTAGATTACTTGATCTACCCCTTTGAATACCACCTATAAATTAATTAAAAATAAAAATAATTGGCCCGGTGTTGAATGAAATTCTATTTCTCTCGAAATGAATGAATTGTGAAAAACTTGAATGAATTAGAAAAGTTATGAATGGGAATATCCAACTTGAAAAGAAGCAATCGTTATTAAAAAAAAAAAAAAGCTATTAAAAATGTCAATTTGTTCTGGTTTATGAGGAAGAAAATAAATAGTTAAATAACAGTACATTTTGATTTTATATATTCAAGTAATATGACATTTTTTTTGTGACAAGTAATATGACATATGTATCAAACAATATACTGTCAAGTTTTACCCCATCAAAGTCTTTTATTATATACAGTGTTCTAAATGGGCCCAATGCAATCTTATCTGAATTTCAACTGAGAAATAAATTTAAAATTCTCAGGAAAAATATTAAAATTTTTCAGAAATATTAAAAATAAAAAAAACTTGACCCTATAAAGTCTACGTACTAAGCTCGGCTGGGTGTCACCTGTGATATGCTCAATAAAATTATTCGACATCTTCAGCAATAGCCACTTTTTTTTTTGGGGGGGGCAGTTATGTGTACGTTCGAACTGCTTCACGAATCCAATATCTACAAATAAATAAATAGATAAAAATAAGAAAGTGCAGTGAGTGTGTGAATTTTTCCTCTCCACCAGTTGCATATATATATATATATATATATCTCTCTCTCTCTCGAATGGGAAGGTTGTTTTGTGGGTTAGATACAAAATCTCTCTCAGTTTGAACTGAAATGTTGGTGCCGAGTGTTGCTTTCACCCATATGGCCAGTGCATCAATATCTCCCACTCTAAATTTCTTTTATTTTTTTCTGGAGGATCAAATTAAATATAGAAACACAAAGGTGGGGGCATATTATACAAAGCAAACCAAATCTCTTGAGATCCAAAGCCATAGCGACATCAATAATTTTTCTTTCCTTGGGATTATCTTTCTTATTCTTATTGTTATTATTATTCTTGCGAATATAAGAAAGCGACAAATTGTTATTATAGGTTCCTCATAAAAGCGTGGTCGTAGTTGAGTTTTGCCCTCGTCTCATTGTTTATATTTTATTCAGCTTTCACAATGCTCCATTTGCTATTTTTTGAGTGAATCAATTTTTTAATCTTTTTATTCGTTGCCCTAAAAAAAACACCCACTAAACAACACCGACTCTGTATGGCACTTTTTTGCCCAACTTGATTATTTTGTACAATATACACCCTACTACACTCCTCATAGGGGCTAGTTAAATTTAAATTTTACATGGATAAGAAGTTGATTTTTTTCTCGTGTATTATTATTTTTTAGAGCTAATTCTAATAAGCATAATTAATAGAAATGATTTTGATGTAAATAATTAAAATGAGAAGTATTTTTTTTCTTGAAAAAAAAAATCATTGACCACAAACTTTTATGTACGAAAATGAATAATGAATGCATCGACAATCTTCTCATCAATATAATTTTTCTTTCCTCTTACCAATTCGCCTTGAAATGACATCATGTCTTCAAGGTAATTTCATTTTTAATAAGAATGTGTCTATCAATATTATCAACACATATTCAACATTGAACCAAGTCAAGCTTTTCTTAACTCACGATCTGATGAGAGAGAGGCAGGCTCATGTTATACTTCCTCCAGTACTCAATGTAATTCTTAAATATAATATCTATCTGGAAGTGCTAATTAGATCGTATATTTGAGGTTGGAGGTATTATAAAATTCATAGAAAGGTGAAGGCATATAATGGTCAAGCGGTAGGCTTTATTACTAAATATATCATAATCGTAATAATTTATTTAAAAAAAATGCGTAATTGATTTGAAAAAAGAACGGTCACGTGTTTTATCTTGCCCAAACAAAGACAAAGTTTATTGTCAGCCAAAGTTGATGGCATCGACATTATTTTCTGATTTATGTACCTGAAGGGACCATCCAGATATTAATCTTCCACCATCTGTGAACGGTTTTTATTCGGTGAAGATTTGTGAAGAGCTTTGTTTCCACAAATAATAAACACGAAATACAACATGATCCAATGCTTTTGCATTGCATGCATGTCCCATGAGCAAAATTAAATTCAGAATTTATTGATTTTTTTTGTTTACTTCATAAATTTTCTTGTTAGCCGCCTCCTTTGGTTTTCAGGCGCTCTGCAGCAAGCTCGACAAACCTCCACATTTTTTCAACCACCTCAGCCCCCAACTAATGGTGGACCAGTTCCCTCACATCTCTCTAGATCTCAATGTTGGATCAGAGGCCTAGTGACTAACAAATTAGTGGGCCTTGGGCCCAAAACATTAACGAACAGCTTTGCTCATTATCCTTCCCACGCATTCTTGAACAATAAAAAAGCTGACACTTACTTCCACGAACGTCTTATATTTAGTAGCTGGGGGAGCACTATTTAGGCTGGCAAAAAAATATTGAAAGAAGGAACTAATAGAGGCTGACTCTATCGGTATCGCAAGGGGTTTATTCAACTCTCAACTGTGATGATGCCCACATTTAACGCTTCATGCATTGAACATTATTGCCGCATACAACAAGAGGATACCTGTATTTATAGACAACACGTGATCTGTAGCCTTCAGTCCAGCCTAAATGTCAATGGAAAATGGTATGTTTGATTCTGCTTGTAAATGTCAAGCTGTTGGTACATCACCCTCTAATTTTTTTTTTTTTAAAAATGAATGGCTCCGAGTACGCACACATGTTCATATGTGTATCCCTTTCGATGCAAAGCCAGCACATATAGCAGATCATGAGTGTGATAAAAGAAAGAATGAGATGGCAAACACATAATGCGAGTATCCGTAGAGTTGCAACTTGCAATAGCCCCTCTCTCTGGAATTGCCACTGTCTGGTCTAAAACAGCTATGCATATTGCATGGGAACCTGAAAATCTTAACACCATTTGCTTCTGGCAGGACCAATGGGTGGGGGACATGGGTCCGTTGAAACCCCTCACCTTTGCTGATGTGCCTGAGACAGATATTCACAAAACCTTCACGATTACTTTGATAGCTGTAAAACATAGTGGGCCATTATTGTAGTAAATGGGCTTCTGGCCCATTGCGCAACATTATATATGTATGTACCCTGAACTACTTGTACCAATGATTCAATGAATGAAATGCATTATTCAGTTTATTCTTTTTCACTCAACATGGTATCAGAGCGTTTTGGCTGAGATCCTAGAACTTGTCCTCTGCTACTGCCTTGCTATGGGCTTTGACTAAAGAATCTGACCCAAGAAAGCATTCCTTCATTTCAAGAAAACTATTAGCGTCCAAGAAATGCGTACCCTCGACGGTGTGAAGCTGACAACCCGCTTGGCATTTCATCGCTGTGTTGCCGCTGGAGAGATCTGGACAATCGCGAGTTTCGAGTAAAGTAGCATCAATCATATGTGAAGAGTCCTTTTCTTTGCGATCTCCCTTTCCCACAATCACAACATTCACCTCCTGGTTTTGTTTGCCATGATTCCCTTTAAAGTCAGTAGGGAAACCAACAACATGCCACCATGTATCCTTGGAATGGCCTTTCTTATGGCATACCGGGCATTCAACTCCAATGGATCCTCTATCTCGTCCCCTTCCTCGGCCGCGTCCTTTAGCAGTCCAGATGTTGGAATGCTCATCAGTTCAGCATGAGACCTAACTCTGGAGTGTTTTTGTGACTCTGACTGGGGAGCTTGTGGGACTACTAGGAGATCAGTGACTGGATACCTGCTTAAACTTGGAGGTTCTCTCATGATGTGGAAAACAAAGAAGCAGACTACAGTATCTAGGTCATCTGCAGAGGCTGAATACAGAGCCCTAAGATCTGCTTTTGCTGAAATAGTATGGGCAACTGGACTTTTAAGAGAACTGCACCATACTCATCTTGGACCAGTGAGAGTACATTGTGACAGTAAGGCAGCTATCCATATAGCTAGCAACCGGTATTTCATGAAAGAACCAAACACATTGAAATAAATCTCCATTTTATTAGAGAAAAATTGCAATCTCACTTAATTAGCCTACAACATGTAAATTCATCTGAGCAAGAAGCTGATTTGCTCACTGAACCAATTATGAAAGATGTACATAATAGACTACTACACAAGTTAGGGACAGTGAATTCATTTAGCCCCAAATTTGAGGGGCAATGTAAAACATAATGGGCCATTATTGTAGTAAATGGCCTTCTGGCCCATTGCGCAACATTATATATGTATGTACCTTAAACTACTTGTACCAATGATTCAATGAATGAAATGCATTATTCAGTTTATTCTTTTTCACTCAACAATAGCAATGGCCAGTGGAAGTGGAACGACTTCCGTCACCCTCCCCCACACTCCCTCAACTTGTAAATTGCACTAGTTAATCCCCCTCAGCCATCAAGTTCCAAAGATGCTTGCTAATGGGACCTAATTGCAAATGGAACCTTCTCTGTTGCCATTGCCTACAAATCATTCCAAAGCATCTGGGATTATGACCAAAACAAAAAATGGACTTGGATTTGGAAATGGCCAAGATTACAAAGGATATGAACTTTCCTTTGGTTGACTTTTAAGAATGGACTTCTCATAAATGCTGAACGTGTCCATAGGAAAATGATCTTGGTCGACACTTGCAATCATTGCAGATCTAGCCCGAAAAACTTTGATTATGTCCTTCGGTCCTGTCCTTATGCTAAGGAGAGTTGGATGCAAATTCTCTCACAAGATATGTTAGAAGATTATTTCATAAAACCTTTTATTGATTAGCTCCACTAGAACCTTAATCCACATTGTAGGGTACCCACTAGAGGCTCTATTTTGGCACCCTATGTTGGAGGCTTTGGGACTGCCTGAATAAGCATATGTTTGCGAATGAAACCATTTCTCCTACATGTCTTATTCTCTCTGTTACAACGTTTGTAAACCACTCTGCTCGGACAAGTGGTCTATTGACTTCGTTTGAGAACTTGTAAACTGTGCTAGCTTTCTTGAACACTTAATCTGTAGATTATTCCTGTTAATATATTCATTTCCATTAAAAAAAAACACATAAGGCGAGTTAGTATTTGTATGGGCTACGAATAAGGGATGAGAATCTATTTATCAAGAAAAAGGGCGGATGACAATTGACATGTGAGACAATTAGTAATGCACCCAAGTAATTAATGCCTTCCTTTTGGGATAATGAGTGGGGCCCTCCAACTGGGGTTATAAAAGGGCAGACCTTTTCTCTTATCCCCATTTTCCATCTCCGCTTGCCTGAGGCACCGTGACGCCTCATCGTGTCATCACTTTATTAAAACTGACATTACTTTTTTTTTTTTAATCAACTTAACAGTCCCGCTGATGATTCAATAAATGTTGTCGTTAATTGGTCCGGATCTCTCATCTCAGCCCTTTCTACAAAAATCCTATCAACTCTGCTTTGCTCCTTTTGTCATCACTTAATTACGCCGCAACGCAAACCAGTTTTTACTTACCACGTTTTCATTTTCCTCAAGAATCCTTGAACGCAAATAAATAACCCCGTCCACTGCCTGGCTATAAGATACATTCAAGTATGGATAAAACTGTATTTCATTCATTCATGTCTACAGAAAAATCACAATATTTCTCTAAACAACTTTACAGTCTCTTTGGACAGCTAAACGAATTGAATTGACTTCTCGGCACAAATTGTTTGACTTCAATTCATAACCAAGAAGAAGAAAGAAGTACAACTTCCCAAACATTCGCAGGGGTTGGTCCTCCAAAAATTGACCAATCCTAGCACCAGTTAATCCCCAGGGCCTCTCTTGTGAATATTCCGGAAATCATAAAACTATCCGAAACTCATCGACATCTCTCTGTGTGTGTGTGTGTGTGTGTATGCTGCACTCATTTTTACTTTGCTTAAAAACTCCACAGGAATGAGTCGTCAATTATCAACCCATCCATGTTTTCTTCCTGGTAAGTCACACTTGCCATTTCTGGCATGTAGAACTCACTGGCTAGATCATCAAACCCCGCGAATATGCCATACTCATTCGCGTAATTACCCGACCCCACCGTCTTAAAAAGATCCGGCACCGATTCGTTTACTATCGTTTCACTGTCCGTTTGCACCGTCACCTCAGAAAGCGAGGGTGACGAAGATTCCGCCGGCGCAACCGTCGCTTTCGAGAGTGAACGAGACGGAGACTCCTCTGGAACCTCTCCGGTCACTGGCCTGTTGGAGTGACCCGTCCCATGATCCGAATTGGCGAAACGGGCCGCGGCGGCTTGAATCTGAGCCGGGGACATAGATCTGCCGCCGGGGATGTCGGGCGGGTTATCGGGGAAATTAAAGTTACCGGAGCGACCGCGTAGGCAAGACATGGCTGCGTCAAAAGCGCGCGCCGCCTTCTCGGGGGAGTCATAAGATCCCAGCCAGATCCTCTCCCTGCTGTTGGGTAGTCTAATTTCTGAAACCCACTTGCCCCACTTCCTCTTTCGAACACCTCTGAACTTAGAATCGCTTTGTTCCGAGGGCTTATCAACGATCTGCTTCACCATTTCTTTGCGCAGAATCGAACGAAGCTGATAGATAAGACAAATTTATTCGTCCTTTTTAAAAGGTATGAATTGGTTAGAGTGGAGAACTCGTAATTGAGCTGAGGTATCTTTGTCGTGGATGAGATTGAGAGCGTTTTTTTTCTGTGGAGGGGTGGGAGTTTGCGGCTGGTTATATATATGTGTGTGTGAGAGGGGGGATTGAGCGCGTCCGGGCGCAAGCGAGTGAAAGGGTTTGACTACCTGTGACCGGTCAGTGAGGCGCGTTGAAGGCAGATGATGATAGCAGTGATGTAAAGCTACGCGTACAAGATGACAATATTGGACCACGTTTGCCTTTTAATCCACGTGTGCCTACTCATTCACTCAGCTTATCATATCGTTCTTTTATACTCATAATTACATTACTATGAGTATTATTTATATTTCTATATTCTATAACGTGGCTAGCGAAATAAATTTGGTGATCTGGTCATGACAAGGCCTGCGCTCGATCCTCTCTCGTTCATGAACCAATTTATATGAGATATTAAACTTGTTAAAAATTACATTGTTCGTTGTACTAGTGCTTTTGCATATGTGATGCAAAGAAAATATGTATAGTTTTCACAAACCGTTTATAGCATTTGCACAAAGTTTGTCAATTGATTCAAAGCAGTAATTCAATATCCATGTGTGGAATGTCTTGTTAACATGGAATATTGATAGTAATTTAGCTCTCAATATGTTCCAAAAATATCAGGTGAAAATTGTTGTAAATGTTGTTGCAAGAGATTCTTTTGGCTAGTCTATAAATGGTTTCATTAGGAAATGAAAAGCGACATCGATTCTCATGATGAAAGCAATGTCAATAGAAGAAGTATTCCAGTATTTTGTTGATGATAAATTGAAAAATGTAAATATGATAAGATATGCATAACTTGTACGACTCACCAATAAAGTTGTCATTGCTTTTGATCAAAGATGTGATATTTTAATTGAAGATATCCTTTCTTTAAGAAAATCTATCAAAAATCATTCAATAATTTGAATCTCTATAAAGCTTAATTTATTTACTGAAGAGTTAATGAAACTCCAAAAGAGATATGCATTTTTCTTCTATAACATGCTTCCATCTTCACACCTTTTGTTTTACATGAGGAGAGTCAACCTAGCTTATTTCCTATGTGGCTTTAATTTATTTTTGCACTATGAAGCCCACTTGTAAAAATACTCACCTCACTTAAATGACTCAATTGAAAAAAAAGAGAGCATGTATTGAATTGAAAAGTCAGAAAAATGATAGGAATTGGGGAATTAGTTGTCCCTTATAAAATTGTACGCAATTTTTTAGTGCCTCTAGAAATTGAACTTTGGACATTATCGAGGGAGCATCATCAAATCATATTTCACCTATTTTATCTATTGCTAGATATCTTTTTGCATACTATTTCATGGCCACCGCTCGGTTGGGGTAAGGGTTTGTTTGTTAAACACTTAAAAAAACACTTTTACGTAAGTCGAGATAAAACTTCTTTCACATACTTATCTCGAATTGCGTAAAATCACTTAAAAAATTATTTCCAAACATAGAAGTTGTGAAGCAGGAGACGCACGTGTGCGTGATGTGGGGAGGGTTACCTCATGGATGACGTGGGGGGAACATATGTTGAAGGCTAAAACTCAAAAGTCAAAGCTTTGATTGGCTGACTCATCATCCAAAAGCTCTCACTTTGTGGTCAAAGGTTTGATTGGCTGACTCATCATCTAAAAGCTCTCACTTTGGGGTCTCAACACACTGCTTACGTGGGCGATCGCAGTCAGCAGACCATCCTACTTAACTGTTTCGGTCCTACTCCCCCCATTTCCTAGCATTTTCTCCAACACCTAACTGCATCATCGCCAACCAAACTCACCATTGGTGTTTGTCAAACCGTTGGTTGGTTGATCATGGAATGCATTCTAGGATGCTGAATGCATTTTGGGAAGAAAAGTAGCATTTAGGGTTGATTATGAGAAAAATTCATTACAGGGATTAGAATGCATCCCGGAGAGAAGGAGAAAAAATTTTCTACCCAAAATGTATTTTGTGTCGCAACCTTAATATTAAAAGTTTTGATCTGAATATTTAAAATCACGATCTAAATATAAAAATTTTAAGTCCCAACTCGGAACATTCTAACTATTTTTTATCATTTTATTTTTTCCTAATTTTATCATAATATAAAATATATATGTCTATATATATATATTATTTGATGAGATTAATTTTTTTAAGTCACTTTCCATTAAAAATTATTTTTACAATATTTATCCAAATAAATTTCAATTTTTTAAAATACATTTTGAATAAACCTTATTTTTTAAAATATATTCGGACAAAAAATCATTAGATCAACTATTATCTAAACAGTATCCAAACTAATATATATCCAAAATTTAGAGTACCATCGCAGTCTCGAACAATAGTACGGAATGTTTTACGTACTTGTATTTATATCAAACATGACCTTTTCTTTTTTTATATGGCAGTCGAAATGGTTGCGAAAGAGCTGTGTCAGCAAAAAATGTTTAGAGTCGTACTTGTATTCGTTGTAGCTAACTTGCGGCCATCAAGCATCCAAAACAAGTTGAAGTTGACTGTCGATGATTATGGATTCGTTAGGACAAGAGAGGAAAGAAGTAGCGTTTTGCTAAGAATAGATTTTAAAAAACAAATGTATGGTAAAAATTAGATGATATAATATGATTTATATTTGAATAGTAATTAATAAAAATTAATTTTTTTAAAAAAAAGAAAAATTTAATTGAATAAATATTTGAGAAATAGGTGCTGGTTGAAAAAAAAATTAAAAAGATATGAACCTCGTTAAATAATATATATTCATACACACACATATATTATTTTATATACTGTGATAATTTTAAAAGGAAAATAAAATGATAAAGAAAAATGTAGCTGCATTATAGAGAAATTTTTTAAATAACTAAATGAATAATTAATTTATCCGAATAATAGGAATATATAAATTGAATATCATTAAAAAGTAAAATTGATCAACTAAATAATATTACGTGACTGCATATGTAGTGTTCTACTGTTTACAAAATGCTCGGTTGGATGCAATGAAGAACCAACATCCCCCAGCATTCCACTAATTAGATTACCATTAATATATGATTGCAACAAAAAAAAAAACCCTCAAGGTACGTAGCCTGGAAGAACCCAACATCACCGGTTAAACTAGCATCAACATGATATTTTGAACCCAGCTTCATCATTTCATCCAGCCCACTCAGGCAACACAGTGATCAAAATTCACCAAACAACTAACATCCTAAAATTTATTAAATGGAGCTGAAATCTTAAAACATCAAAGAAACTCCCCAATTAACTAAGCAAGAAAACAGTTCAAAGATTAAAAAAAAA
>QFDD01005106.1:0-11310 GCA_006871305.1 Vachellia collinsii | reverse complement strand
AGTGGGTACAGAAGGAGGAGGTGTCTCTCTTTCTTTTATCCGAGTGTTGGGTCACACCTTCTTTTAGCAATGCCAGGGCCTTTCGTTTCTCACGCTCTCTGAAAAAATGCAGGTATCGATGAAACCACTCATCACCCCTTCAATCTTTTTCGCTTCTTCTTCTATTTCTCACATTCACGCTCACTGTGTAACCACTGAGCAGCTTCGTCTTCTTGTTGTTGGTAGATTCGTTAACATTGTGTTGCAAGGGCTTTGGTTCCTATGGGGGGTTTGATCGATCTCAACACTACGGAGGACGATGAAACGCCGTCGTCTCTTTCCTCGGTGGCTTCTTCCTCCACCTCTCACTCGGGTGTTGTAACTACTGCTGCTGCTTCGGCCCCTGCTTCCTCTAACTCTGTGTGCTTGGAGCTATGGCACGCATGTGCGGGTCCAATGATCTCGTTGCCCAAGAAAGGAAGCGTTGTTGTGTACTTCCCACAGGGCCACTTGGAACAACAACTTCAGGATTTTGCGGTCGATGCTTGTAATTTCAATTTCCCATCTCATGTGCTCTGTCGCGTACTTGATGTTAAGCTCCATGTAAGCATTCCCCTCCTTATTTCCGGTAGAAAAAAGTGATATCTGTCCCTAATTGGTCGGGTTTGATATTTTTTCCTTTTTTTTTTGGGTTTTTTCTTTATTGAGGGTTCTGTTTGCTTGTTGAGCTAATTGATTGGAAATATATATATATATAAATAAATTTTAGAGCTATGATCGTGTATTCGTCTAGAATATTGTGTATAATCAGTGGGAAAATTTTATGGGTATTCTGCCATTTTTCCTTCTTTCTTCTTGGGTGGTAGGTGATGACTAAATGCTAGTTTATTACATGTCATATGTATGCGTTTTCTGCGCAGGCGGAGGAAGGGAGCGATGAAGTGTATTGCCAGGTCTCCTTGGTTCCTGAGAGTGAGGTGAGGTTTATGATCTTCGTTTGGTATTGTGTCGGAGAAAGTACTGAAAAAGGAAACAAATTTCAACCCTTCAATCTTGCATTCATGGTTCTACGGATCAAATAAAATTCACTGAACTCGCCTATTATAATGAAGCTGCTAAATTTAGCCGAGTCTCAATATACTTAATATGCACATAGATTTATCCTTATTTTCATGGTATACTAATCATTTCAACAGAACCTCAGTGGGAAAGGGAAGGACAAATTTAGATATTAATGAAGTAAATTGGAGAGTTAGATATTGAATAGAGCACCTTTAGCAGAAGTACTTTTTATCTTTTTGGCTAGAAGAAGAGGAGGAGGGTTTGAAGCTTAATCTCTACCCATATAACATCTCATTCTTGCTGCCTGAGCTAGCCTCATATGACTTATTAGAATTACTTTTATTTTGCATGAACTTGACCATTGTTCTTAGCAAGTGGAACGCAAACTGCCAGAAGGAGAATTTGATGCTGATGGCGAAGAGGAGGATGCTGTGGTTAAGTCCACGACACCTCACATGTTCTGCAAGACTCTGACAGCTTCTGATACCAGCACTCATGGTGGATTTTCTGTGCCTCGTCGAGCTGCTGAAGATTGCTTCCCTCCCCTGGTAACTATGGATTATGTTGCATTCCTGCACCCTCTCTAGTTTCACCCAGTTTAATTGCTCCTTTGGTCATGGTCTATATGTTTCAGAATTTCGTTTTAATTGAAATTAATTTGTACAAGTTCTTTGAGGTTTGCTGGCTTTATCCGATTTGCAAATCTGCAGTTATAATAATATGTCATAATGAACGACTTGTTTCTTCAGGATTACAACCGACAGAGACCCTCACAGGAGCTTGTGGCAAAGGATCTGCATGGCCTGGAATGGAGGTTCCGACATATTTATAGAGGTATGGTTAACTTGTGTTCATTGTTTCTATCCATCAGATTTTATGATAGTGGTTTAAGGAAACAAAATTTATAGACTGGAATGCCATTTGACTCTGGATTTATATTTTTACTCTTTGTATGATATGGGCAGGTCAACCAAGGAGGCACTTGCTCACAACTGGATGGAGTGCATTTGTGAACAAGAAGAAGCTTGTGTCTGGAGATGCTGTGTTGTTTCTTAGGTATGAAGACTTCAATCTGAAGCCCACACTAGCATGTATTCCCATCAAGGACTGACCATGTAAATTTTTGGGTAGGGGCGAGGATGGAGAACTGAGATTGGGAATTCGTAGGGCTGCTCAATTAAAAAGTGGTGGTGTTTTATCAGTGCCATCTGCTCATCAGTTGAATCCTTGTACTCTCATGGATGTCATTAATGCTTTATCCTCAAAATGTGCTTTTAGTGTATATTATAATCCCAGGTATTTTTCTGCTTGTCTCATAGTTTTCTCTGCTCTTAGTTAGAGGATAGAGGAAATCTGTAAGTTATGAAGTGTAATTGCCGAGTGTTATGTTGATTTAGCTTAATGATTTAGGAAGATATTTCCGTTATACCTTAGGCCAGTGACTGACAACCCTGTTGAGCGGAATGTTAGCAAATGGCTCAAAGTTGAAGAGGTCATTTGCATTCTTCTCTATGTGTATGGGGACCATTGCTTGTCCTCTTTTTGACCTTTCTCCTCTAGTTTAGGGAACGGGGTTGGTTTAAATGGGTTAGGAAGTACATTATGCTCCAACAATGCTTCTAACTCCTTCTCCCTACTTGTTTTGACTATTTATAATATTGTGCGAAGGTTTTTCCGCATTTTTTTTGGCCAAAAGGGTTTTCCTCCATATTTTGATTTAGTTTCCTGGACACTTTTTGTCATTACTTATATGGTTTAATCACACTGCAGTTGCTCCAGATGCTTTGTAGTACACTAACTTTCCCTTGAAGTTCCAATTTATTTCCTATTCTCCTTTCACCATATTTTCTCTATTTGGGTTTCTAGGTAACACTGCCTTTTGCTTGAACGTTTTACCTTGCTACTTTTAACCTCTAATACTCCTATAAGCAACTCGGCAGTGCAATCAATTTATACTGGTTGCTGCTATTACCTGATTTTACTCAGCACTTCACAACCAATGGATTTTTTATGACATTTTGTTGAGCAAGCATGCTTGGAGTGTGAGGTTTGGGGTTTGTCATGCCAGCTGAGCTCTTACTAGAATGTTTTATTATCAATGATGCCTATCAATTACATCTATCATCTTGGTTAAGTTTTCCATGGTTTCGTGTAATACCAAGATTTCTTTCTTTGTTGAGATGCGTTCTGATTATTTTCTTCCTTCATATATTTCCCTTTTCATTATAGGGTTAGCTCATCAGGATTCATAATACCCCGTCACAAATTCCTGAAGAGCCTTGATAATTCATATTTGGTTGGAATGAGGTTCAGGATGCGTGTTGAAACTGATGAAACTACAGAGAGGTTTTTCCTGATTGTGCTGCTGACTTAATTGGTCTCCAAATAAATTCTTAGTCAAATTACTTTTGCTGGCAGGTGCACTGGATTAATTGTTGGAATGAGTGATGTGGACCCTATTAAGTGGCCTGGATCAAAATGGAAATGCCTGGTGGTATGTCATGAGAATCTTCTTAACTTCATCTTTATATATGCATTAGATGGCGAGTTAGGAGAAGGTTGTCCCTGTGTAGTAAGGTGTACACCTTAGGCTGTAAAAAGAATATATTATTCCCACCATTATAGAACCTAACATCGAAATTTGTTACGATTTTCCTGCTGTGTTCTCCTGTATCACATAAAATGCAATTCTTGACATTTGGCATCTAATGAGGATAGTTTCCACCTTTGAAAAGGAATGATCGTAGGGTGGACGGACTTGTCAAGGCAATATTAAAGTAATTCTGGCTTATTTGAAATGCAATGCTTTGCTTCTTTATTAATAGCATATAAAAGCAAATACCCCCTTCAACACTAAGTCATTGCAAACATGTTTTTAAATTCTGAATCTGTGAAATATATTCCTAAACTTACCCTTTTCCCTTAGCTTTGTTGAGAAGATGCAACAAGCAACATCAAGTGCATTCATTTGTGATGTAGCAAACCCCCAATTATGTGGATGCTAATCACAGCATCTGATGTGCCATCTCCTCTGATGGAGTAAAGGAAAAAAAAAAAAGCAAATGGGTTTAAATTTTAAAATCCTAGTGTGATTGTGGAAAAGAGTATTTGCAGGTGGGTTAAAGTTGAATGGAGGAATATGCATTTTCCCTTATCATTATATTCAAAAGGGTTTCTGGCCAATATGCTTATGCCTATGTAAGTTTCATAGTAACAGAAAAAACTGCATCCAAACTCATTTTGGTATTTGTGGCTAATAATTCAAGGCTGTTTAGTCTCTG
This sequence comes from Vachellia collinsii, assembly GCA_006871305.1. Classification (NCBI taxonomy): domain Eukaryota; kingdom Viridiplantae; phylum Streptophyta; class Magnoliopsida; order Fabales; family Fabaceae; genus Vachellia; species Vachellia collinsii. The sequence goes on along the minus strand of QFDD01005106.1, from coordinate 6,988 downwards.
CTTACAATGGTTACTACTGTTTTAAACATAACCTTGGAAAAAGGGGCAATACCCAGAAGGAAGTAGTGCTTATATGTTCTGATTAACCTAAAGGTTGCCAGTGATAAACCCTCTTTGGGTTTCATTTTATTGCGAAGTGTTTTCATAAACTTGGTTTTTTTGAGTCTTCTGCAATCAAGAGGCCAGATATGACATTTATCTCCTATCCATCATAAGGGGTTTATCAGCTTCTGGGTGGTTTGAACATGAATTAGCTTTTACTTGAGCGCGTGTATTAGAAAACATAGTCACATGTTTGATTTGGAGTTTCCTGCAAATTGCTTCCCAATGATTTGTTGCATTTGATGTTACTTCAACCATAGACCATTTTCTTTGGGTTAAAATGTATTTTTGCTTCAGAAGAAGTATTTCTAGAGGAGCAATGGGCATCATAAAGAAAATTGTGGTGCAATATAGCCAATAATATTTCAAAACCAGTGCAATGTTGTCCTTTTTAAGCAGTCATCGTTGGGTCAAGAACTGTCTCTTGGCTTGCACTAAGGTTAACTTAATTTTAACTGCTAAGAAAGGGCAGTATTGCACTGGTTTTGAAAGATTTTTAGGGTACCCATAAATCCTTTGCAAATACTTTCGGGGCAAAAATGCACTTTATTTTTCTGTTTTTTTTTTGTTTGCCTGATAAACTTGCAATTTCTAATTGTAACAAGATTACAATCATTTTGTTGTATGATTGATGACATCCATAAACTTTTCTTATCCTTGCAGGTCAGGTGGGATGACATTGAATCCCCGAGGCATAATAGGGTTTCCCCTTGGGAGATTGAGCCATCTAGTTCTGCTTCCACTTCCAATAATTTCATGGCAGCTACTTTTAAGAGAAACAGGATTGGTCTGCCTTCAGAAAAGGCCGAATCACCAGTCCTGAGTAAGTCTAAAGTTTTGGCTTCTCTCCATTTAAGGCAAATGACCCTGCTTCGAACAAAAATTTGCTGTTCTTTTGATCTGAATGGTCTAAATTTCTTCTTTTATTAATTACATAAAAATTTTCTTAATAAATTTAAACTTTTCAAATCAAGGGAATGGTTATAATTTATTCAATATAAGTAGTTTTCAACCTGAAACTGAGAGAGTCCTTATAGGATCTATTATGAATATTGTTTGTTCCTAATACTTTTCCTGCAGTTGGTTCTGTTATTTCTTCTCCTACTTCACTCAATGTTAGGTCTAAATTACTTTCTTCTACAGATATGTTTGGAGGATCAGACTTTGGGGAATCATTGAGGTTCCAGAAGGTCTTGCAAGGTCAAGAAATATTGGGCGTTAATACCCCATATGTTGGTATCAACGCTCAGAGTCACCGATTATCTGAAAGTAGGTGCTATACTGGGAAAAACTGTTCCAGAATTATAGCAACAGGAAATAATGTCAGGGTCCCACAGGTGAGTTCTGACATTTCATGCCGTGGCATAGGCTTTAGTGAATCTCCACGATTCCAGAAGGTCTTGCAAGGTCAAGAAATACTTCCAAGCCAACCATACAGAACCTTGTCTGTCAATGAGGCTCCTAGAAATGGTTGTTTTGGAATTTTTGATGGTTGCCAGTTGCTGGGCCCCAGAAATCAGTGGTCTACCCAGATGCTGGACAATTCTTCCCATATGCATCCATCTGGACCGGTTTCTTCCCCGTCATCGGTTCTGATGTTCCAGCAAGCAGCCAACCCAGTTTCCAACTTTGATTATGGTAATAAAAGTAATCAAGAGATGGAGAGAAGAATGCACTACCTAGGCTCATATGCATCTGAAGTGGAAGGTAGAAAATCAGCACAATCCCCATCTTATGTGCCTGGTTCCCGTGGGCAAGTTCAGGAAGGAACAAATTCTGTTGGTACATCAAATTTTCATAATTATCTGGTCACAGCAAGTTCAGATGATTCTCTTTTGCCACGGACAGGTGGCCGAGAGTTGGTTTCCTCATGTAAAAGTAGCTGCAGACTCTTTGGTTTTTCATTAACCGAGGAAAATCATATTGCTCATGAAGAAGCAGGCTCTTCTACAATCACTTGTCAATTAAATTCTGGACCTTCCTTTATGAGACATGTTGGAGATGAACTTCAGCTAGGGCGTTCACTCAGGAGCAAGGCAGCTGGAAGCAACTGTACCAAAGTAAGCAACCTTGGTCCTGTTAAGAGGTGCTATTTTACATAATACTTAGGAACTTATCTAGTCTTCATAAGCATGATCGTCTGAACTGTAATTAAGAGCATGAATTTGCCCCACTCCTTTTATTCTTAGATATCCTCCAGATACGATTGAGCCTATTTTGGCGGTGTAGGCTGACCTTGGAAACTAATCATTTGGACCCTTTTTTCTCTTTCAAGCTAGTTATTGCCTTTTGCATCCTCGGGGAAAAACAAGAAGAGCATGAATTTGTTGCAGAAAACAATGAAAAGTTAACCAAGTGAATGGTGTAATATTGGTAGTGGATAGTGCATGCCAGTTAGTGTTAATGATCTTTCAAGGCTGACACATTGAGTATAATGCCGTAGTGTGGTTTAATGACTACAGAACTTGGGTTTAGTCTTTATATAGTGAAATTACATTTGAGGAAAAAACTTCATAAAATTTACGCTGAATGACTTTAATGTAAATTATTCTTGAGGGCTCAACGATGTGATTTTTGCCTTGGATGAACAACGAATGGCATTTCTGGCAACAAAAAAAGAAAAAAGCCCTTATATGGTAGAAAACCATAATCTTGTTACTGTAATAATCTTAAAATTCCTTGCAAGTTAAGGAAGTTTGGGTTATAACATCTTAATGCCAAGTCTCTAGGTGCAAGATGATTAATACCTGAAATCTGATAGTAACAATAAAGAATCTCGTTATTTGCTAGTTGACTTCACCCTCAGTTTCTCTTTTAGTTTCGCCCTCCTTTCCCTTCCCTCACTTGTCCTACACTTTATGGTAACTCTTTAATGTCGAGAGTTGTGCAGAAATGCTGAAACCTTCTGCTAATAGTCCTGTAAGTTTCTTGTAACATATGGAAGCCTAAGTGGTTTTTTAATGATGAGACTAGGGAATTATGGTGAAGCATATAACCCAGTGGTAAAAAAAATAATCTTAAAAATTTCTTCCAATTTAAGTAAGCTTGAATTGTCCCTTTCATTTTTTGGCAATAGAATCATACATTAATCCAGGTGGTTAGTAACTAAAGAATTTGGTAACAACAATCCTAGTAGTCTCTTGCAATTTTAAGAAGTATAACATGCAGCTTTCTAAAGGAATATACTCCCTCTGGTTCATTATATAAGAGGTTGTTAATTAATTCACATGAACTAAGGATGTTAGTTAAGTCATTTAATGTGTCTTGAATTGATAAAATTTACCTATTTTACCCTTACTAAAGAATTTTATTTTCAAATATGCATTTATTATTTATCACTTCTCTCTGGAAAACTAGCATTAATTATCCTGCCAACCTCTTACATTTGGAACCAAACTATCCCTTCAGAAAACTTTTTGTGATTTGGACCGGAGTAGTTGCGGTATTGTTATCTATTCTAGGAAAAGTTTAAGGTCTTTTAATAGATATGTTATCAGGTTTCTCAATCAAAAACAGTACAATTATTGTATTATTCAGCATAGCACTGCATGATTGGATCTTCACGGGGGTGTTCATGCTTTAGACGTGATTTGTCCAACCCTAGCCTCGATGAACACAAGCTACATTTTCTAGCTTATTTCTGTCCCAACCTGGTTTATGAACTTGACCTGAATGGACCAAGCAGGACTGGGTCCACTTGGCCAACCGGGTTGGTGAACAACCCTAGTTCATCTTCCAAGTTCTCCTCACGCATGATATTGAGTTTCTTCTTGACATAGTTCTAAACTCATGCTTGACTCCTACAAATTTCATATTTTTGCAGGGAGTACTGAGGTATTGACTAGAGTCTAATGATATGCATGTTTGCAGAATGATGCTGGCATGAAGGCTAGCAAGAGAGATCTGGATAGAGGATGATGCAGTAATAGAGTTCCATAAAAACTCAGTATTTTGCCAAGGGGGGCAACATGAACTTGTTTTTCTATATTCCCTGGATCTATCTAAGTTGAGTCAGGTCAAAACAAAACTGCTTGTATTAAATTTTAATCTCTAAGGCATGCACTTACTATATGACCTTTTTTAGACGATCCCTGGAGTATGAAGCATCTTTATCTTCATCCGAGTTGTACACAGATCATAGTTTGACTAGTATTTAAACCAGAATTTGAAATGGTGTGAGATTGGTGCAAATGAGAGAATGCTATTAATTGGTATGTGCTTAGCTTATATACCTCCTTTGAGTGAGGATTGTACTTCTATTGACAATGTGAGAATCTTAATGATAAATAATTTGTAAATATCTTTATAGGCAATATTCGAACTATGAGGTTAATCCTATCTCTAGAGAGAAAACAATGTTTTGGTAAAATAACTACAACTACGGTGACAAAACTATGATTTGTTAAATGGTTAGCAACATTTTTGTATTATTTTGGAAATTTCATGTGTACTTTTGCATTGAAAAAAAATTATGATGTCAAGTGCGTATAGGGAATATTTTTTTTTTTTTGATACAACGTATAGGGAATATTTCATTAATAGATTTGCACCTTAATCTTAATTTTGTTGTTGAAATTTTATTTTTCTTAAACAAGATTCATTTCTTAAAAAAAACAAAGATACTTGATCCCATTTTGGTGTTTGTCAACTATCATGTTGTATATATTGCAAAAACATTCTGAATCAAAATATTCAGAAAATAATGAAGAGTAAAATAGTAAAAACAACAATAGTTAATACTTCCTTAAAATTCTAAGACAACAAATATATTTTTTTAAAAAAATATCGAAGCTCCAGAGTAAGAAATTTTTATTATCAGTAACATTATCATAGAATTCTAGGTTGTCTATCATAAAGACAATTTGGTCCGTTAATCACAATTAATTAACATCATTTAATTCTTTTGAATGTAATATCTACAAGACGCAGATCAGAAGGCGTAGAACATGTGCAAAGGATCTATCTTTTTTTTGGTTCAAATGCAAATGCTCTATCCGGAAGCGGCTAATTTGAACTTTTGGATTGAAGATGGAAACAAACTAGGTCAGGTCGGATTTTATCTTTAACACATCAAGAATGTCTTGTAACAAGTCGCTCTCAATCTAACCTATGATTTGTCATATGGTTTAAAACCTTCAAACAGACTGGTATACCAAAGTGTTCAACATGTCAAATACAAGTCTTCACCATAAAATAAGCCTAGCCTTTCAAGTAGGTCGAAAATAGGCTGTAATTACATAAATATTTGCCTAACTAATAAAACAACATAAATAAAGGTATTTAAGTCCATTTCAATACTGTAATCTCATTCCTATGCCATTATGTTATGTAATCACCTTCAAACATTTCAAAATGCAATTCTTCTCGTATCCTGATTTTTAAGTTAAATAACTAATATATGAATATTAAAAACATTAGTTAATTTATTTAGTTGTAATAAATGTATGTTAATTTTTTTTTAAAAAATACTCTATTTAATTTTATATATTTGAACTACTATCTTCGATAAAAAACCCCTTAATATGGGCCACCAATATTAATACTTTGAGAAAGCATTTCTAAATTTAGAAAATAAAGTGAATTAATGTTTTATATTTAGAATTAAACTAAATGCTTTATCCTGCTTCTATTTATATTTAGAATCTGAGACCAATCGTATCAATTAATTATTTGTAAGATTACGTGTAATTCTTTTTCATATAATCTTGAACTCTTTTTTCTTCTAAACACACGCATTCTCCTATTAAAAGTAATCATACTCAAAACATTCTTGAATATTAAATATGAGGATTTCTTTTAGTAAAAATTCAAACATTAATTCATTACAATATGAGGGACTAACCCTCCCATTAGTTATGTAATTTCTTTTTATGTTTTTTAAACATATATGTCTTCCTGATGGAGATAATTCTGTTTTAAACACTGTCAGGTATTAAATGTGCATACTCATTCAGCAAAAATTCAAACATTAATTCATCATATTATTCCAAAACATGTAAAATAAAAAATAAAAACAATCTTCCAACTACTATTTTTTTTAAAAACTAATTTTTTACTTAAAAAATTATTATTTTAAAAAATTTAAATTTAGACTGTTCAAATCAAATATGAACGATTCAGATCAGATTTCTAAACTTTTTCTTTATATATAACTGGTTCAATAAAATACACTCCCGGTCCTGGGTGAGCCAGCACAACTAGCCCCATTTTTTGGGGTTCTGTCAGAAGAAACGAGCTCTTCGATCGTGCTCACTCTCTGTTCGCCGTGGTTCCCTACTTACCTGCGCAGTTTTGCCGATCTCGATCTCGTCCTCTCCGCCTCCTCAAGACGGCAGCACTGCATCAGAGCAGCATCAGATGGGACTTCTTGAGTCTACAGCTCTCGATCTCGATCTCGTCCTCTTTCCTCCATCTCCGTCTTCCTGCTCTGGCTTCGTGACTCGTGAGCTTCGTCTGGTAAAATCTATTAGCGTCTTGCTTTTTTTTTTTTAATTTCTTTTTCTGCTCGTCTCTGTTGACATATAGCTCCAGATTTGGGCATTCAAGTCGTTCTCAACTCTTCTTCCTGTAGGGAAGAGATTTGGGTCGACGGCGACATAAATATTCAGTAATAGGTATTTTTCGCTTAGAAGAAAATGGATTTTCTCTGTTTCTCCAATTTTTCACTTTACTATCACTGTTATCTCTTTACGCGTATCAATCACTTTGTATTTATTTATATCATTCAATCATACAATTTATATTTATAGTTAGCTCTAATTGTAAATTTATGCCAAAGCATCTAATCTAATTGTTTTATAGTTATGAAGCATGCTGCAGTATCACTATCAATTACTTCATATTTCATTTGCAAATGCTATTATTTTCTAATTTACTTCACTTTTTT
>QFDD01005105.1:0-11754 GCA_006871305.1 Vachellia collinsii | reverse complement strand
ATATATATCTAACGGGCTTAAACAGGTTGTCCCTCGACCCTACAAGGCTAACATTTTTAACCCTAAGCCCATTAGGCCTCGCCCTTTTAGGTCCATTTACTTCTAGGAGCTCAAAATCAAAGGCCTTGCCCTCCAATTGAATGGGCTTAATTGGCCTGACCAGATGAGCTCAATTCATTTTCCTGGCTCTATTTCCAAGTAGCATGATCTAGTTGAAGAATTTTTTTTTGGTGACACTATCTAGTTGAAGACAAAGAAAGAAGATTTTCTACCCACATAGTAAAAGTCCTCAAATAAAATAGTATTATTTTGACTAGGTGGACTTCAGCCAACCTTCCAATTTAGTTAAAAGTTTTATAAAACCCTCAAGACCTCCCTAACCCTCCATTAACACCAAAAACAAAGGTGTAACTTCCCAAAATTTCAGTACTGGAAATAAAAGGATAAATGAGAAACTAAAGGCTAGTTAATGCTAAATGGAGCATTAGAAACCAAAAGGAAAGGTGTAAGTGCATGTTAGTCAAGTAAGGGCAAAACGGTAACTGTGGCAAAAGTTAGGGGCATAGTGGTAATGTTGACCAAAATGTCGAGAAATTGCACAAGGCATAGAAATGTGTAAAATAATCCTTTGACGCATATTTGAGGCAAAATTGAGGTTAAATGGAGCAGATTCGAATAACTTCAAAATGGATTTTTAGTAATTAATAAATATTTGGCTAAATAAGGGATTTTGAACCAAATATGATTATTTAATGTATCAAGAGGCCTTAGATAATTATGGTAAAATTGGGGAAAAGACGTATGTGAATTTTTAAAATTGGTTTTAGGGCCAAGTGCAAAGTAGTTTACCCCAGAGAAAAAGAAAAGGGCAATTGTTTGGGAAAAAGAGAAAATACAGGAAATTTTGGAAAAGGCATTTTCGAAACAAGTTTAGGGTAGAGAAAATTATGGGAAGTATTACATTGGTTGAGTGATTAGAGGATTCCCAAAGTACTTTTGCTTAGATTGCAAGTAAAGGAATAAATGGAGAAAAGGGAATAATTAAATAGGGAGGCTTAGAGGTAACTGAATGTCGTTATAGTATACCATATGAAAGAACATAAAGAGGTGGTAATTATATGGTAAAGACTTCTGTGTTATATCCCGAATTTCTATGCCTAAGAGTTTGGTAATAAGGTTGAATGACAAATGCTACCAAACTCAATTTTATGAAGTTCCTTAGCTAATAAAAACATTCTCTGGAAATTATGTAACATTGGATTTAGTAGAGGAAATGTTCAAGGTGAAAAAAAAGTATATATGTGGAAGTTGAAAAGTAAAGGACTAAATTGTCATTTTGAAAATTCAAGGGCATTTTGGTAAATTGAGAAAAAGTCAAAGGGCATTTTGGTCAAACTTTGACCAAAATATCATAAAATTTTTCAGATTTCCAAAAGATAGAGAAAAATTCACTGATCAATAATTGAGGCCCAATTCAGGTTAAAATGACAAAAATAACCTTTATGGGAATTTTAAAGGTTATTTCATATTTGACTATTTTGTAAACAATTAGTCAAATATAACTGTTTGAAGTATCCAGAGGCCTCGAATATATGATTACAGAAGGTGGAAAAATAGCTTAAGAAATCTAGTAATTTATAAAATTATTTGCAAGAGGAAGTCAGAAACAATTTCTTGGAGCAGAAAGAAAAATGTCGCAAAAACCCCTGATTAGGGTTTTCTTCAAAAATTAATTAAAGACATTCTAGAAAGTAATTTAAGGAAAGAAAACTCATGGGAACATCAATTGAATTTAGGGAATTTTTAATGACCCTAAATTGGTTAAGTAATCAGGGAACTCCTAAAAAGTATTCCTGATATGATAAAGTATCCTTATGGATAGTTAAAGTAACTTTATTTGCATAAAGAAAATTGTGTGATCTTTGATAATGTCACTTGTCTTCCCCTTACTCAAAAAATAAAAGCAGACCATATATTGTGATTATGTGATATAAAATATTAGAGTAAAGTTACTTTATCAGTATCGGGGACTCACAACATAGGATGATGTATGCTTTGTGACATCACAAGTGGTGAGTCACATGGACAGATGGCAAGATCACACTCTTGATGCATAAGATTTGTCCACTTGGAAAGGGGTTGAAATCAAGGGCCAAGATTAAGCCAACACCTCTTGTAAATATGTGCAAGTTCAAGGGCATTTAGCAAGTTGGATGCCTATAAATACCCCTCCCCTCCGTTCAAATTTTGGGCAAGAGTGTTTGAAGAAGGGAAACTCTTGTAAAATTAATTCTAGAGAGAGAAAGGGAGAGGGAGAAAGAGAGAGAAAGAGATCAAGGTGCCTAATTGAGGATTAAGAGAAAGATTAAGGTTACTTTAACCTCTATCTTTTGTTTAATCGATTTATTTTCCCTAGGTTTGCTATATTTCAAGAGATCAACCTCAACCTAAATATTGGTGCCAAGAACCAAAGTTGTTTAGAAGCACAAAAGTAGAGCCTCAAAGCAAAGGAAGGTATGCGAAAGGATATTCTCCTTAATTAATCCCATAGAAGGATTGGAAAATTAAATAATCAAGAGATGAAGTCATTCTCACTGGCCAACATGATATGAAAAGATTCAAATAAGAAAGAACCTGTATGGGAGAAGAGATAAGAAATAAATACCCTAAAGTTTCTTATATGATTGATGATCTAAATTTTGAGGATGAAATTTATTTTAAGGGGGCGGAAATGTTACATCTTGAATTTTGAGCCTAAAAGAATAAGAATGGGCATGAATGATAAATGTTACAAGCCCAATTCTATGAAGTTTCCTGTTAGGTAAACTAATTCTTTGGAATCATGTAGCATTTAGCTCAACAAAGGAAAGTTAAAAGTGAAAGAAAATCAAAGAAAGAATGTATGCAAAAGTAGAAAAAACAAGGAAAGGGTAAATATAGAAGTAGAAGGGAAATGAAGGATAAAAATGTCATTTTTCTAAATGTAGAAAAAGTATGGGCAAAACGGTCATTTTGAAAAAGTAAGGGACTAAAGTGTTATTTTGAAAAAGTAAGGGACTAAAGTGACATTTTGAAAAGGGACCTATGTGTAAATTTGAAATTCATGGGATCAAATTGTCATTTTGGAAATTCAAGGGCATTTTAGTAAATTGAGGAAAGTAAAAATGGTATTTTGGTCAAATTTTAACAAAAATATCAAAAAAAATTTCTAGGCATCAAAAGATAAAGAAAAATTTACTAATCAATAATTGAAGCCTGATTCAAGTTAAATTGACAAAAATAACCTTTACGATAATTTTAAAGGTTGTTTAATATTTGGATATTTAATAAATAATTGGTCAAATATAATTATTTAAAATATTCAGAGACCTTAGATATTTGATTTCAAAGTAAGAAAAAATAGCTCAAGAATTCTAGTATTTTATAAAATTATTCCTAATATAAAGTTAGAACCAGTGTGTCATAACATAAAGAAAAGACCGAAAATTCCCAAAAATTAGGATTTTCAGAAGAAAATTAATTTAGAGAATTTTTAGAAAGAGTTTGAAATTGAAAAAAAAAAATTAGAGAACTACCTCTAAATAAATGGGAATTTATTTTGGTATTACACGAAGCAAGTGACCGAAGGGTTCATGGAAAGTAATTCCTTGGTCACCAAGCAAAGTAAATTCAAGAAAGCTGCCAAAAGAAGCCAAGCAATGGACGAAGGGCTTAGATTTCACCACTTGGCATGATCATATTTCAAGATCAAAAGTAAGAAGAGTTTATGTTCTTGTGATAGAAATTATCAACAAAAAGTTTATCAAATTAGTTGTGGGCCCCACTTGCTATTTTAGTTACTTAAGTGTGTAAGACAATTGAGGAGGCCATTTTAATTGATCAAATCTGAAGAAAAGGAAGAGAGAGCCATAGTTTTGAAGAGAGCATAAAGAAGAGGAAGAGCAAACATTAAGACCAAGTCAAAACCTAAGGCAAAGATGTGATTTTGATAGGAAATCTTCCAATTTCTTAAGCTTATACCCTCTATCTTCCATTTGATTGGTGTATTTATCTTCCTATTAATGTTCTTGAAGAGTTAAAGAGAGGGTGATCGGACACGGTTTTGTCACCTTCCGGTTCGATACAAAATGATTGCACCAAAATAATGTAGTATAGTGAGCAACCAATCGTTCTTCTCGAGAAGCGGTTTATTGATTATCCTAGTCTAAATTGGTTATCAAAATCATGTTGAACTTGAACTTGCAAAGTAAGGGGGATTTAGTCTAAAACTACTGAATGAAATGCAGAAACTTTTGGTAAAATATTTTTGGTGTTTTCAAAGATTGAAAGTAAAATTTGGATTGAAAGGAAGTATAGTGAGTAGACTCTCAGTGATGGAAGCTTAACTATCCTTGCCTTGGCTTAGTTATGGGAGGTCAATCCTTCTGAGTTCAATTAATAAACCCTGAGCTATCACTTAGGTCCAATGGTTCAATTAATGCAGATTTTCTTGAATCCAAGTCAAACAACATTTTTTAAAGCATTGTTCAACGCAACTCAGAATGTAGAAAGAGTAACCGATGCTCATGCCTTTGAAGAATTGCAATCGCAATCACAGAAACCTAATGAACAACTAATTACCAATGATCATTGATAATCTAGTAAACACAAGGAATCAAATCTAAAGTTCATTAACTCAAGTACATATGAACAACAACCAATCCAACTATATAACCAAATCATAAATTCACAGATCTGCAAACTGAAGTTCATAGCTGTAGAAATCTCTAGATCTAAAGATCTCTACAACATTCAAAGACAAGATATGGCTAGGAGTACTCCCCAATGAATCTCTGGCTCAAGTCTTGCTCTCCATCACCAAGAGGCTAAGGATCTAGCCTCTCATGATTCCTTGGACACAACAATCATCATTCCTAAGTAGTCAAGTTGCGACTTGGGTCAACTGCATCGCGACAAGTTGTAAAACTTACATCTTCTGAAAAATACATCCAAGTCGCGACCTAAAAGTGGCAAAGGGCTCCTTTGACTATTTTTATCTCTTGATGAACTTATGGCTCTTTTAATGTTCCATCTTGGGTCTTAAAATCTCCTCCAAATACCTACAAATAAAGGCAAAGAGCTTTGTAGAAGTTAAATGAATTAAAGATCAAGGCATTCACAGTTTGGATGAGATAAATGACCCATTTTTACCCTTAACAAAGTACAATGCAATGCATAAATCAAATAATCAATAATGGTATAAATGTATGTAAAATAAAGGTAAAGGTGTTACAAAACACCATAAAACGCTCAAGAAAACCATGTAAATATTGGATTCTATTAGAGGGTTTCCAAGAGGTCTTGAGATAGAAAGTGAAGACAAGAAGGAATTGGAAGAGGTAGGTCACATAAGCCAACTCTATGCTTGATTCTAAGACTATTGATGGGTGGATTGTGTTGGTTTGATTTTGTTTTGGAATTTTGAATTTCAAACCCTAAGAGGTGCTGCTGGCCAAAAATCTTAGATGCATGTGGATGAATGATTTTATGTTGAATAATGATTGGAAGGTAGCCAAGAAGTAAGATTATGCATGTATGAAGCAAGATAAGTTGAAAAATCATGTTGTTGCAATTTTCTGTACTGTTTCGGCCTGCAGGAAAAATGGAAGAAGGAATGTGTTTTTGACGATTTTGATGCTTCCATTGAGTTTAAAATGAAAAATTGTGTAGGGTATAAGTGAGGAACCAAGTTTGGAAGCATTATAAACAAATATTGAAATTTTGTGCAACAACTCCCTTAAGTTGTTGTTTGAGTAGTTGAAAGGGAAGGAGGTTTCTTTTGAGCTATTTGAGCTTAACAATGGAATCTACATGCAAAATTATAGAGGAGAAGCATGTTAGATTAATTTTGAAACCCATGGATATAAAAGTGCAAAGTTAAGGTTAAAAAGAGCAAGTAATTTTAATTAATGGTCAATGGTTAGGGTTGACAAGCAATGTGATAAATGGTCTTAATGAGTTTTTAATTTTTATGTGATATTATCTAGGACCATTGGACACTAAGGAAAGAGTTGACAAGCAAGGGACCAAGACAAGCAAGGATAAGAGATAGCTTAGGAATTATTGTTTTAATTACATTTCATGGTATTTATTGCATGATTATTTGCTTTTCTATGAATTGGATAACATGCCATGGTGTAGATGATAAGGTTATGATATGATGAGTATTTCTTTTATGCAATGATAACTTGGTCTATGTCGTGTTGTGTGACACATAAGGTATGCATAATATTCTAATTGCAAATAAGTTTTGAGCATGTATCATGTTTTAAGTGCATGTTATGTAATTATATAATAGTTGCTTATGCTACCAAGATTCCCAAGAATCTTACCCAATCAATATAACCAAACCCTAGGGCTAGTTTTATCCAAAAAGAGAAGAAGGAAGGAGGAGAATGCGTGGAGTTTTGTAAGTGCTTCATGATCATTCGTGGAAAGTTGTAAATACCCATAAGTGTATTATGTGTTCATTATAATTGATAGCATATGTAGTAGTATGTTTTATTTTCAAGCGTGCTAGAACAGGAGAAAAAGATCTAAAGGCATTAATATTGCAAATTAAAACAATTATACTTCAATTGGATCAAGTATGAACATAAGGGGACAAAAGTCAACAAAATTGGATCTAAAGTTGACTGATTTGTTTTGAAGAAATTGAGTGACTTAGAATGTAATATTCTACAACCAAATAGATCTAATTTTCCCTTTAAAATGAGTGGTAGTTTGTCAAAATTCGATAACTGTGCTGAGAGATATGAGCATGCAAAGTTGGAAAAAAATACTGAAAAAACAGAAAATGACCAAATGAACAGTAACTTTTGAAATTAAAACTAGGCACGCTTTTCAAATTGAAACTATCTAGAACTTATTTTCCCTCTCATGTTTATCCAGTTATCTTCCCATAAAACTTGGAATCACTCAATTTCAATTTTCCAACAATTAATTATGATTTTTCAAAGTTAAGGCCATTTTTTGAAGTCTTATGAACAGTAGTAACCCGAAAGTAAAAATTTTCAAACTTCATTTTTGACTAGTTATGGCCAACTAAAGTGATTCCAAATGCTTCTACTAGGTATGTTAATAGGATAAAACTAAGGGTATTACATTGTTGGTATCAGAGCATGGTTTTGGCAACAAACTTATTGCTCTAATTATGAGGAAAAAGAAAATTATACTATTTAATCACTATATTTTGGTCATTTTCATTTTAAAAAGCCATAGGACATGGCTTGTTATCGGATTAATATTTACTATCTAGAAATTACCCCCAAAAAAGAACAGTAGTGTAAGTGATTGGTGATTCGTTGTAATGGGCAAACAGGGGAAGGTAGTAGACCAAAGCAAGGCATAGTCCTGACAATTGGATGGAATGTTGTAGCTTGAGAATGGTTAAGTGTTCAAAATAGGAAAGATAAGTATAGAGATTATTTAAGCCAATGATATTGGATATGAAGATAGCTCAACCTCATGTAGCTTGGTATACAGTTTGAGCCCTAAGTGAATCAGAGGAAAATAGTTGAGCTGAACCATGATAGAAGAAGATTAGACATAATGCTTAGATGCCTAAGAAGAGACTGTAGCTCTAGAATAATGATATTTGTAGTGTAGAGATGTTGTGCTAATTTATGAGTTATACGTAAAGGATAATTAAGTAAGAAACGTGATAGCTGAGGTGGATATCTAAAGATATGAATGACATATATGTCCTAAGCTTATGATAATTCCTTTAAGGTAGAATCATGCAAGAATGCAAGTTGTCACACCCCTTTCTCTAGGCTAATTTGTTAGGATGGGATTTTCCGAAACAAATTTAAACTTTTTAAAATAACTTTCATGTAAAGCTGTTATTCCCACTTTAAATCCAAAGGGCAAGGTTTGATCTTGGTTTCATACTCTATATCTGTAGTTTGAAAATATTTTTCCTCTAAAACTGTTCTCTAAATTCATTTACTTCCAAAAAGTCATTTGAAGACTTTTGGTTATCCATCACAGATAACCCTTACCTGGCCTTTGTGAGGAGACATTCCCCTCACAATCACATTTTGTTTCACCTCTTATTATACACACTATTTACACAATAATTTACACAACCATAAACCATCTAGGCTTATGTTAAAATAACATTCTTAACCACTGAATCCAAAACCAAACTTAATATGTAAAAAGGGGAAGGGGGATTTTCTTTCATCTTCATTTCAACATCCAACCTTCCCACCTTCTAAGCTTCCCTGGTCACCAACTCCTTGCCCTTTGAGCTACCCACCTTAGCTATATTTATTGGAAAGGGAGGGTGATGAGATTTGAAAATATCCATAGAAACCACAACTTATCAAATATTCATATATAAAATTCACAATTATGCAAAAACAAGATACATGTTCATACGACATTTATACGCAATATATCACATCATGAGAATCTACCTCAACCCTTTTCACATCAAATCATGAGGATCTCCCTCAATAGCTTTGCACATCACATGGCC
Organism: Vachellia collinsii; assembly: GCA_006871305.1. Taxonomy (NCBI): domain Eukaryota; kingdom Viridiplantae; phylum Streptophyta; class Magnoliopsida; order Fabales; family Fabaceae; genus Vachellia; species Vachellia collinsii. The sequence goes on along the minus strand of QFDD01005105.1, from coordinate 3,230 downwards.
ATGGACACTAACAAATTGCATAACATGCAATTCCATAACCGTACCTGCGTACCACTCAATCATTGACAAAGGGTTTCTGCCTATCTCCCTTTGTTTACCTTTACCTTCTCTGGCAAATCCATTTTTCAGCCTTCCTTGGGGTGCTTAGGTAGATGTCAAATCCTAAAAACATTCACATAAAATATTTCGTTAATTATACATTAAATATTTCATTAAGCTCATCTTTCTTTCCTAACCCCATTTCATTGTTTGACCAAAATATCAAAAAATTACCCAGGACATGAAAAGGTAGAGAAAAATTCACTGATAAGTAATTAAGGCCTGGTTTAAGTTAAAATGATAAAAATAACCTTTTAGGGAATTTAGAGGTAATTAATATTTGGATATTTAATAAATAATTAGTCAAATATAATTATTTAAAATATCCAGAGGCCTTAGATATTTGATTTCAATGTAAGGAAATATAGCTAAGGAATTGTAGTATTTTATAAAATTGATTCCAAGAGAAAGTCAGAAACTGTTTGCTGGAACGGAAAGAAAAGGCCTGAAAAAACCCCAAATTAGGGTTTTTTTTTTCAGAAATTAATTAAAGGCACATCTAGAATAAGAATTGAGAAAAGAAAATGGTAAGAGGAGTAGAGAAATTATGGGAATTTTTAATGATGTTGAATTGGACAAGTGATCAGAAAATCCCTAAAAAACATTTCCAGTAGAAAGTGATCAGATAAAACAAACATAAAGCAAATTCCATTTCATAAAGGAGATTGTGGGGCTTGAGGAGTTTACACTTGTGCTCTTCTTATGTATAGAGGAAAGGCAAGAAGAGATATTAACATAAATGGTAGATTATATCAGTATAAAGTTACCCTGTTAGTGCAATTGGGCCCCATAATTAATTAGACATGTGCTTTTCTTCTTTTAAAGCTTCCAAGACACCAAGAACCCCATTTTCGTGCTCCAGCCTGGAAAAATAGAGAGAGGACCGTGGAGGAAGAGAGAACACAAGGGAAAGCAAAAATCAAGCAAATCTCAAGGTAAGCTGGTGATTCAAGCTTGATTTCTTTCATAGAATTGATCTATGAGATCTATTCTTCCTTTCAATTGGTTTATTTTTCTCTATGATGCTGTGATTACGGAGTTCAAGAGAGGGTTTTGAAAGGGGCTAGAGTGAGAAAATCAAGAGGAGCAAAACTTGGAAGTGGTAAGTGGTTTAAATCAACTATATGCTTAATTTGCAACTTGTTGATACTTGGTTTGAGCTTGGATTGAATTTTTACCATGAAACCCTATGAATATGCTGTTGGTCAAATTTGGGGCTGATGATATATGATTGATTTTATGTTGTTAAATGATTTGGAAATGGTATAGGAATGATATTATGCATGTCTATAATGATAGAAGTTGAAAATCACATTTATTGGAATTTTCTGTGCATTTTCATCCAGTGCTTGTTCCTGGGGAAGGAATGTGAATTTGGTGTTTTAGATGGTTTCATTGAGTTTAAAATGAAAAATTGTGTAGGGTACAAGTGAGAAACCAAGTATGGAAGCATTAGAAACAAAGATTAAAATTTTGTGCAATAACTTTCCTAAGTTGCTGTTTTAAGTAGTTGAAATGGAAGAAGGTTTCTTTTGAGCTATTTGAGCCTAAAAATGGAATCTACATGTAAAATTATGGGGAAGAGGAATGTTAGATTAATTCTTGAAGCTTATGGATGTAAAAGTATAAAGTTAAAGTTAAAGAGAGCAAGAGTAGTTAGAAAGAAATGTTTATTTTTAAGGTTAATTAAGTTATGAGCATGTATCATGTTTTAATGCATGTTATGTAATTGAATAATAGTTGGTTATACTACTAAGATTCTCAAGAATCTTACCTGATCAATGTAAACAAACCTTAGGGCTATCCACATCCAAGGAGGTGATTGCTTGAAGGTTTGGTAAGAACCTTTATTGCCTAATTAGCATTTTGAAGCTTGTAAATACCCATAAGGGTTTTATGTGTTGTTTGTGGATGATAGCATCTATAGTAGTAGATTTATTCTCAAGCATGCTAGAATAAGTTAAAATGCTCCAAAGGCATTAGTATTGCAAGTGAAAGCAATCCTACTTCAATTGGACCAAGTATAAACAAAAGGGGGATAAAAGTCAACAAAATTGGATCCAAAATTGACTTATTCATTTTGAAGCAATTAAGTGACTTAGGACATGATATTTTACCACCAAATAGATCTGATTTTTCCATTTAAAATGAGTGGTAATTCATCCAAATTTGATAACTATACTATGAGATATGCCCTTCCAAAGTTGGGCAAAAATACTAAAAAAATAGAAAATGACCAAGTGAACAGTAACTTTTAAAATTAAAACTAGGCATGATTTTAAAGTAAAATTGTCCAGTAATTATTTTTCCTCTAAAGTTTTATCTAGTTATCTTCACTTAGAACTTGAAATCACTTGACTCTGGTTCAATTAATTATGATTTTTTAAAGTTAATGGCCATTTTTAGAGTGTTATGAATAGTAATCCGAAAATAAAAATTTTCAAACTTCATTTTTCTCGAGTTATGGTCAAGCAAAATGATTCCAAATGCTTGTACTAGGAATGTTAATGTGATAAAACTAAGGTATTAGAAATTTCTTAGCATAATAGATTTGAATAAGCAATTTCTTCTAAACAGAATAATCATAATTGATTATATCAGTAATTACAACAACTAAAACCAAGACAACAGACATAATAAACACACATGATCAAGCTTAAAACAACACTAAATCATCAATGATAAGTGCATATTTCATCATGTTAATTCATATATTTTGGCATGGAAAGTAGAGATAAGTGGCCTAAAATATTGAGTTTTTGATGAGCATAATGTTGCATGAAGCATGAGGAGATTCTAGGAAATAATTACTTTATTTAGTGAACTTGTTGTTTTAGGACTTAACTGTATTTTCTGGAATTGTAGGGACTGAAAGGGGATAATTACAGGCCAAATTTATTGCAGAAAGGGACCCTGAGCTATGCTATGCATTTTTACTAATGATCTTAGGGTTTCTTTAGGTTAAAGGGGTAGAGAATATTGGTGGAGGCTGAAAAGGAGAAGATAAAAAACGCACATTAAGGAGGAAAGGCTTAAAAACACATTTTTTATTTGTTGGTGGAGGACAAAAAGTTAAGATTTACAGCTCATTCTTCATATGCAGCCCTAGCACCCATTCCACTTTATCTCCA
>QFDD01005104.1:0-11594 GCA_006871305.1 Vachellia collinsii | reverse complement strand
TACAAATACGTATCGTTTTCGCTTATGGCTTATGACCTTAACCCTCCATTTAATTTAATTATTAGTGTCAAGCATTTACACAATCGTTCTCATTCCTTCTTGATTATCTCCCATTTTGCTTTAATTTATACTATAAGCCCAATTGAATTTTTTTTAATGTTGCTAAGGAAACTAAATAAATTAGTATATTTATCATTTTTTTTAAAACTAGTTTACCATATTTATAAATTATATATAATCTAACGATACACACAAAAATTTTATAATATATATAAATATAACTTAAAGTAATTTATTCATTTTAATCTCTCCAAAAATGTTAATTGAGGTTCATGTTAAATATTGGAGGTTGTATATATTTATACATGTTGATCAAGATAAGGGTGAATTAGCAGTCAAGCGTAGACAACTATATCATAGGTGAAATTGTCCTTTTCTTCTTTTTCTTTTTGTCTTGTTTAGTAATTGGTGTTGTAATTAGCATCATGCTCGGCCTGCGCATTGATTCTCATATATTATAGGACGTCATCATAACCCCAATTGATATTTTTTTACTATCATTGTCATAAACTTAAGTCACTCTCCTACCATTTTTTTTAAACATTAGGAAGTAATCAAGCTCAAATCGAGTGCCTTGGCACAAGGCTAAATGTTTTGGATATTTCAAATTTGCACACACACACGATCATTTATTTTATTTTTTACATCATATTTACATATCATATACGTGTAATTTTTGTTACTTTTCAAATTGATGCATCAAAAATACTGTTTATTTATAATTTTCTCTCATTTTTATTTTGTGAAATATTAAATAATAGGAGAAGGACATGCAAGGACTACCAGAATACCATCATCCTTTAAAGGACTTGATTCCTATAGAGCTTTTGGAGATATTTTGGAATTAAAGTTTGTTTTTTGGTGAAATGACATATAATTGCCTCTAGTGAAATCAATTGTCACCGTTGTAGGCTTGTAGCTGTTACTATTTTTTGTTTTTTTTTGGTTCGTCAGATTTCAAATCAACGCTATTTGGATAATTTTACTTCAAAATTTAATCTCATGCTGATCTATAGGAAGTATAGAGTTTCGAATAACAGTATCTCTAATGAGATAATATATGTACTTAGCAAAAAGGGAAAAAAAAGAAAGAGAAACTACTTCACAATAATTAGATAATTTTAAAGATTTGTGGGTTTGAAAAACTTTTTGCAAGAATTCTATTCAAATCAAATTGATGGAATATGGGATAAGGAATGATGAAGCTAGCAGTATATGAATTATTTTACTTTTTTTTTATTTGGAGGATTATTAGGATTATTTTTATTTGTTGTTGCTGTTATAAGTAGTTCTACGGTTTCATTTTCAGATCAGACATTTTGGATAATTGAATTTGAGATTACGGTTAACTTTCTTTTTTCTTCTTGTTTTTTTTTTTTTTTAATTTTTCTGCTCTCCCTTCTCTATCGATTCTTCCCTTTCTATCTAGCTCACTCCTCCTTCTTCCTTTTCCCTTTCAATTTCTCCACCTGTTCCCTTCCCTTCTATCTCTTCCCTTCTTTTGTTTTACATCAAGAAATATCATGAACTGAATTTGAAATACCAAAAAGAAAAAAGATATTTGGGAATAACCAAATAGGTTGATTGGTCAATACTTTTAAACAGAAGTTGAGCGAAGCCAACTAGTCGCCTCCAAATACAGAGAACAATGAACTTTGTACAGACAGTGGTACTACCCCCCAATTCCAATTTGTTTTGCTCCAATCAATCAATCATTCTCATATAATGAATCTGGTCCAACAAGGGTCTCAATCGGTGTTGTGTTCCACGACACATAAGCTATTGTAGTTATTTATTTAAGGAACTTAATTATTAACAAACAATGCACATCGGAGACGGAGCATTTAATGTTCAATGCTTAGTAGGAAGAATTAATCAGATTTGAATCATTTAGATGTGTTTTGAATTGTTCAGATTTGATTTTTTTTTAAATAGTGAATTTTAAAATAAAAATTATTTTTTAAAAATAGTAGTTGAGATATTGTTTTTATTTTTTAATTTACATCTACTGGAATAATCTTTTTAAAAAAATATAAAATTTTAAAAAAAAATTAATCTAAACCACCTAAATTATATTTGAATGGTTTAAATGTAATTAGCTCTGCAGGTAGGAACCGACACGTAAGCGTAACAGCCCCACCCAACATCCTCTTCCTCGAAATGCATGAATCCAACCCCACCCCTCTTCTATATATACACCACATTACCCTCTCTTCTCTTTTATGATTCATTATTTATCCCAACTTCCTGTTAACCTCCTCCTCAACTTCCAACTGTATCTTCTCAAAAAGAAAAAAAAAGATGCCTTCTTCTTCAACCAACATCGTCTCCAAATCCATTGTTTACCCTAGCCAGCCCTCCTCCCCGAAACTCCTCAGGCTCTCCGTCTCTGACCTCCCCATGCTCTCTTGCCACTACATCCAAAAGGGCATCCTCCTCCCTCCTCCGCCTTTCTCCTCCCCTGACCTCCTTCTCTCTCTTAAGCGCTCTCTTTCCTTCACTCTCTCCTCTTTCCCTCCACTCGCCGGCCGACTCTTTACCGATTCCGATGGCTATGTCCATATTCAATGCAATGACGCCGGCGTCGACTTCATCCATGCCACCGCCAAGCACCTGTCTACTCCATCCATCCTTTACTCTCCCAGACTCACTGACGTCCCCAATTGCTTCAAGCAGTTCTTCGCTTACAGCAAGACCATCTCTTACTCCGGCCACTCTCTCCCCCTCGTCGCCGTCCAAGTCACTGAGCTCGCTGATGCTGTTTTCATCGGATGCACTGTTAATCATGCCGTTGTCGATGGCACTTCCTTATGGCATTTCTTCAATACCTTCGCTGACATCTGCAGAGGAGCGAAGATTTTCAAATCCCCCGACTTCACTCGCGACACCGTTTTCAACTCCTCCGCCGTGCTTAAAGTCCCGGACGGCGGCCCCAAGGTCACCTTCGACGACGAACAGCCGTTGAGGGAGAGGGTGTTCCATTTCAGTGGGGAAGCAATTCAAAAACTTAAGCTCAGAGCAAATCACTTTGGCGGGAACGGCTTCACGGATTCTACAGAGTTCGTTGGCAAGCAAGCTAACGGCAAGATAACGCCCGTCACGGCCAATGGTATGGCCCACAAGACGGAAGAGATTTCGTCGTTTCAATCATTATCCGCACAGCTGTGGCGTTCAGTTACACGTGCGAGGAAGTTGGACCCACGCAAAACGTCGACGTTTCGCATGGCGGTGAACTGCCGTCGCCGTCTGGAGCCGAAGATGGACGCTTATTACTTCGGGAACGCGATACAGAGCATCCCGACGGTTGCTGTGGTCGGAGAGCTTCTGTCTCGGGATCTGCAGTGGTGTGCTGATCTGCTGCACAAAAACGTCGTCGCACACGATGACGCTACGGTGCGACGCGGCGTAGAGGATTGGGAGAGGGCACCAAGGTTGTTTCCTCTGGGTAACTTCGACGGTGCTTCGATGACCATGGGAAGCTCACCGCGTTTTCCCATGTACGACAATGACTTTGGGTGGGGCCGACCATTGGCGATTCGGAGCGGGAAGGCCAACAAGTTTGACGGTAAGATATCTGCGTTTCCAGCGAGAGAAGGGAACGGGAGCGTTGACTTGGAAGTCGTTTTGGCTCCTGAAACGATGGCGGGGCTTGAAAACGATATGGAGTTCATGCAGTACGTAACGGCAACGGTGTGAGACGTTGCAGGTTATGGGATCTTGGGAGTACGACAAAGAATGGCCACGAGAACGATACGAAGACATTGCTTTGGTGGGGCTGTTTTGTTATGAACTTTTGGACAATATGCTCTTTGCACGTGATGAATAGTAAAAGGAAAAACAAAAGATGCTCACTTTGGCAAAAGGGCATTGGGAATCAATTCCCTGGTCAACCAGAAGATAGACCTTTGAATGTTGTCCTCAAATTTATTACTTTTGAAATCAATTGTGTTGTTTACTAAAATCATAACAAACTTTGATATTTATATTGTTTATCGTAATGTTATAAAACGCATTGTTAACTCAGAACTCCTTTTACATATCTCGTATATTTTAAATTATATTAAAAAAAAATAGTTTTTACCGTTAATCCAAATGAAAAAATATTGACGGTTGTAGGTGGATCAATAATTATAATTGGGGGGTTGGAAAAAAAAAACTATAACTTGGGGGAATCAAACTAGAAGATCTCATTATGAAAATGCTTTTGGGCTTCAAGACATTGTGCATCTGAGGGTATGCCTAATGTAAGAGTCGAAGGACACATTCACATAATCTTGAATCCTGAATATCACACCTGACATTATTAAGTGAATGAAAAAGGAGGGTGCAATTCCTGTAACTCTAGGAGGCTATAACTAGTCCAGAGCCCTTCGTTTTTATTCAATGCTCATATTTTACCCTCCCTCCATCAAATCGCACAACACAATGCATCTTATATTAAAGATTGAAGTATTGTTTTTAGTTTCTTTCATTATCCTAGTTTTTATTTTCATTTTGTCTTCTTTGGATCTAGCGATCGAGTGTTTGTTTACTTCGTAATGTTATACTAAATTTTTTTTTGTTGGAGCGGCCCCCCCCCCCTCCTTAAGGTTTGCCCCATATTTCCTGTGCAACCAACATGTGGCATTTACAACTTTTTTGTTTTTTGAATTTTTGATGGCAAGCATTATGCTTAAAGTGGAGATCCAACCCCAAATGTATAATACAACTTTATTTCCAACTTTATGTAGAGAAAATCAATTTTTTTATATTTTGAATTAGTTTTAGAAAATCAATTTTTTTTTATGTTGAAGTCATTGTTGAAAGTTTTGTTGTTATATTAAAATAATGAATTAAAAGTCATTTTTGCCATGGAAGTTTTTTTAAAATATCACTGAACACCTAAAATTTTTTTTGGATGCAATGTTGCTTTAAAAATTTTAAATAGATTTAATGTTATTCCAGAAGTATGAAAACATAATTTCGCCTCCACTGTTAGTGGACTGTAAGTTTTGACCGTTAGTTTGATTAGGTTAACAAACGGTGGGACAATACTGAGCCTATTTAAAACTTTCAGTACGATATTCCACCCAAAAAAACTTTCGAATGCCTAATGATACTTCACGAAAACTTTCAGAACAAAAATAACCCTTAATCCTAAAATAAATTATTAGATGTAGTTTGTAAATCGGAACAAAATTGATTAAAGATGATGAAAGTGAGAGGCAAGTATTAAACGGTTGACAGGTTAGGATCCTAAAAGAAAGATAATCTCTCAAATTTGCTACTGAATCCAGCAAATTATCACATTAAGAAGGTGGCAAACAAAACCTATAACTACAACATAAATGAACTCAATTCAATGTGAAACTTCATAACCTATACGCCTATACTACCCTAGTCTCCATCAGAGATAAATAAACCTCCTAAAATTTAACCCAAGCTCCCAAGCTTCCTTCTCAAATCACTGAAAATTAGAGACCAAACTATAATTAACACTTAAGCAATTCACAGGATACAATTTTTTTTAATTTTTGGTTACAATTAAACCCAGTTGTGATCTTTGCCATCACACTACAACCATGTACTCCAGTACGAAAGAAGCACAACTCCAATTAATCAACAGATTCACACTGAACATTTTTCTCTCTTTTCCCCAAGAGAATATGACCCACCACTTTAAACAATTACCCAACATTTTCTTCTTAGCCAGACTCCTTCAAAATGACACCTCCAGTTTATTTCACAGAAGGTTGGAGATTTACCAATAAATATCCTTCTCTTTTCATCATCAGCGTGTAGGTCTGTGCTTCTGAACACGAGTTCATTTCCTAGCTAACTGTTCTTGACACCTTGGGTAATTGCCCTGTACATCACAATGTCGCAGGTCAGATTTCTTTCACACTATAATGTTTGGTGCTCATGGTATAATATGAATTTATTGGACATTCAAATATAATGGCCATTTATATAAAGTATTTATTGCCCAGCGAGATAAATTAAGGGCTAAATATATAGCAGAAATCACCATGTTTAGTTTTTAATTAATCACATATCTCAAATCGAAGGCTTCCTTAAAAGCCAAAGCAAGCTTGGAAACCATTTAAGCATCACCTGTAGCTAACTTCCGGAGTTGGGAAAATACGTTTCGCCAGCCATTGTAAAGGTCTCAGCAATTGAGCTCGTTTCTTGCGCCAGTACCAAATCGCAGCGTTGTAATTTTCATTGCGTATCTTTCTTGTGGCTGCCTTCCAGTCGAACTTCTCCATTTCCTGTCGCGCGGTTCTGCCCATGGTTTCTCTCAACTCTTTGTCATGCAGCAGGGGCTTTAATTTGCTTAAGCAGTCTTCAAGATCACCTGGATTGTAGAGGTAACCGATCCTTCCATCTTGATCCGGAGGAATTATGTCAGGAACTCCACCAGCTCGGGCTCCCACCACAGGAATCCCAGAAGACATGGCCTCCAAAACAACAAGCCCAAGCGTCTCAGATTCTGAAGGCATGACAAAAACATCACCACTGGCATATGCTTGAGAGAGTTCTTCGCCTCCTAACATTCCTGTAAATACCGCTGGCATCCCTTCAAACATTTTTTCCAGCTCCTCCCTGCCGGTTAAAAACAAATATTTGTAAAAAGTCACAAACACAACAGTATCTGGATTCATTGCTTTACAAAGAGATGGAGGAGAGATATTTTTCATATAACCATGTGACATGAGATTGCTGAGTTTTGATAACTCCTTGTACCAAATCAGCAGTGATGAAAGGGACTATATGATTTGCAAAGAATAAGTGACAGAGCAAATTACCTGTATGGTCCATCCCCGATAAAAGCAATGCGTGCTTCAGGAAGCCTGTCCATTAGGCTGACAACGAATGTGTTCCAAATGTCAAAGGGAGTATATAGAATTATAGATATTATAAAATTACCATTCAAAACATATAGCTGGTATGGCATGAAGAAGGAAAGGCATATCAATAATTAACAAAGAAGATTTCACTGCTCTCTCATTTTATAGTGCAGATTTTAAGACATTCAGAAAAAAGCCTTTCTGCAATTCCATCAAAGGAAAATTTTAAAACTAATTAAGTGATCCGGTGGCGCCTTAACTGAGAAGGATAAAAAATCTACCTTTTGAGAAAATCCAGACTCTTTTCAACTCCAAGTCGCCCAACATGTACTATCAATGGCTTTTCAGGTTCCCCATTACTGTTTGACACGGAAGTTAAGAATTAAGATGAAAATTCCCAATATATAAAAATTGTGACAGTTGAAGGAATAATAAAAGGTTTCTACCTCAATCTTAGTCGCATTTCATGTGAACGGAATTTGGGATGGAAACTTTCAGAATCAACACCCTTGTTCCACAGACGAATCCTGTTAGCTGAGTATTGACAAGTAAAACAGGTGAGCTGAAAAAAAAATGCATAATAAAGGATGTTTATACTCGCCTAGTGCAATCAATTGACCATAGTCAGAAGACAACTAACTGTTTAAAATATGTTTAATTTACCTGTTGTTACATGAAATTTTTCAAGATCTTTTCCAATGGCAGCTGATGGCACCAGGGTCAGATCAGCTGCTCCATGAAGAAATTCTACAGAAAATAGCAAAAGGTATTATTTTATGTCCATAATACTCAAGTCCAAAAGAGATTACTGAAGCAAAATACATACTTAAGATCATCCACATGGGTTTGACCAGCCAACTAAACGTGTATCTTGGAATGTATCTGAGAATGGCAAAAAAAAAAGGCAATCAGCAAAGGGATGTCTCAAGTGTGAACAAGGTTGAGAAATCAGAATATGAATGAAACTTACACTGGCACGTGAGTATGATAGGACATAACAATAGGAACAGACAGAAGTTTAGCAATGGCAAGAGCACCAAAAACCTGCAATTCAACCAATGTCAGATGTGTGCCAAATGGACCTTTAACACTGTATCATGCCTTATAGTATAAAAATGAAAATAAACAGAAGTGACAAGAATTGTAGACCAACCATTATGCCCGGTGATGAGGCATGTATGATGTCAGGCTTGAACCGAGCAACCTCCGAAATTATTCTAGGACTAAGTGCCAAGGAGAGTGGTACCTTCTGATACCAAGGACAGGGGAAGCTGCATTTTGAAGTTTTGGAAAACGTAAATGCTTAGTTAGGTGAACTAAAAATCATAAGTGTACAGCTTATAACAGCAGAAGATGAAATGAGGTAGATTAAGAGTAGAAAAATATAAGCATTATGCAATTCACAAACAAGCAAACAGATATTACAAAGAGAGAATCGAGCTAAACAACCGCAAAAGTTATTTTTAAAACCTCCGAGATCCAATAATTTTGGCACCATGAAATTCTAGGGGGACTCCTTCATGGGTTGTCACAACCAGTACCTACATTCACAAACAAGCACATTCAGAAATGGCATTCCATAGTTGAAAACTTCAAGCTAGTCTGTTTCTGTTAGTCCATTTGCAACTTCAGCTAAAAATTCCTGAGAATGAATTTTGCATCATTCAAGTTATAAGTTTTAATATTGAAAGACTAGTGGGTCAGCAACTCAGCTCACAGTCTAAATAGTAATGGAGCAAGAGCTATCCATCCCAACTGTCTTCAAATAATTGAACCTACTGCATAAAGTACCAAGTGTAGAAGAACAAAAGACATAAACACAGAAAATTAGGCGACTGGAAAGTACCTCGTCTCCCATTTCACGGAGGTATTTAATGAAATTCTGAAACCGGTTTTTGTATCCAGAGACATATCTGCGACATAGGCATAGTTCTGAATAAGTGTATCGTTCAAAATGAAGAGCTAAAATCACTCATAAATTATGCCAAATGTAACGCCGTCTAGTCTGATCAGGATCATTCATCATTATACAGAACTGAGTTAATGCCTGCTCATGGATCAAAGACGATTTGACCCGACAATTTACAACTAAATATTGAGAAAGTCATAGAATAACCACAATGAAACTTTTGTGATGATGAAACTACGGAACATTTCAACACCCAAAAAAAATGAATAGCTCAATACCAGGTAAATAAGGACTGGAAAGAAAGAAACCCCAAAAAACAAAAAGTGAAGGCCGAATTCATCTGATCGAAGAAAATCTCATTTTGAAAACAAGAGAACCCCCAATGAAATCCAATTCGAGGAAGAGTAAATCAGAAACGTTATTGAGCAAACAATATGCATCCTTAAATTATCTCTCTCCAAACTCATTCAATTATTTGTATTTCTGAAAATTCATAGTAGAGCAAGAAAGTATACTTTACAGACATCGGTAAGGAGTAATGAACAAATAAAGGAAGTCCTCCAACTCAACAAAGCAACAGAAGCATATCGCTTTTGACATTAAAGCTAATGCCACCGAACACCACGAAGTCAACTCTTAATCGGAAGCCATTTGTTTAAAAATTGAAGCGCAAAAGAAGGAAAAATTCGAAGGGGTCTGAAACAACCGCACATTGACCGAAGAAAATTCAGCAAAGTGAAGATCAGACATAGAACTCACGCAAATGGAGAAGGCTCAACAAAGAGGGCAATTCGACGAGGTCTTGAAATAGTCTCAGTGTCGAGCACAGCAGGAGGCCCTTCCTCCTCCTCTTCCTCAAGTGAGTTAGCCTCCCCAATGGTCATCTTGCTAGATTCAAAAACAAAACTTTTTTTACCTTTCACGCTCTTTGACGTCAACAAAGGGCAAGATCGCACTCTTCTGCAATAAATATCCCTGGGTTTTGCTCCCACAGAGCGAGATGACGAAATATAATACCTTTTGATGGGAATGAGCAAGATATGGAAGAAGAGGAGGAGGAGGATGAAACAGACGCTGAAAGGAAGAGAGAAGAAGAGGAGGAGGGGTTTACAGAGAGAGAAGCAGAATTCATGATCCTAAGGACGCGAGTGAAATTAAAAATATAAAGGTGAAGCCTTTGAATTTGGATTGATGAGTTTTCGTACAGTAGTTGTCAGACGAATGGGGAGAGAGAAAGACCAGTGAAGGAAAAGGAATCTCACACGCTTGGAAAAGGCTCTTGTAATGGATATTCTTTTTTGAAGGTTGGCCAGTGAGGAATCAAAACGGAAGGCTACGAGCATATGCTATTGGGTCACACTCTTTCGAACTCTTTGGGCCAGTTTAACAATTTCCGAATTTTATTGGGCAGTTTTTCTCATTCCAAAAAAAAAAATTTCGTCTTTCGAACGGCACGAGGAACACATAGAATATCAGAATTTTTAATATTTGCCTAATTAATGGCCCCGTTGGACAGAATATAAAATTCACGACACACCTGACATGATATCAGAATAGTTAAATTAAGAAAATACTATTTCATTTATTTATTCAAAGTTGATTAGACCAAATCAATCGAAGTAAGGATTGATTTATTCTGATTCGTGTTAAAAATATAAGATAAGAAGGAATTGAGATTTGGGTAATGAATTGACCCAGAAAAAGTAGGTTCAATTTCAGAAGCACACGGATTTGTATAATGTATATCAATCAATCCAAATTCCAAACTAATACTATATTGAATATAGTGGTGAGGATGTTTAGTGGGGATATATTTAAAAATGATTAAATTGCAAATTTATTTATGAAATATTCACCAACTTCCACTTGACAGTATAAAATTTTTTTTAGTTGCCAAAGCGAACATGAAGGTTTGAAAAAGGTGTAAAAGTGTACGTGAGTTAATTTTTGTGAACATACATTTCCGTTCAAGTGTCAAAAAGTGACGAACGGTTAGGTCATAGTAATCCTTTGAAGCCTTTATGTGCAGTTTTACCTGCAAGGAAACCTTACGTTATTAACTATACATTCATGAATGCTTCATACATAGATTTACATCTTAATCTACCTACTTGGCCTATTTAAATCAACGGTATAATTTATCTTTTTAACATAATTTACGGTCTACAAGATAAATGTAAGAGAGGTTTTATTTCGACTTATATGAAACATGATTTTTATAATGTTATAATAAACAGGATCAATATCAAGATATATTGAAATCGTGACATTAAAAAATGGAATATAATACTAATAAGTTGTTAATTAATATAGTAAGCAGTCTTAATCCCATAAAAAAGATAAACAAATTTAAATCTCAGGTAATGCATTTATTGAAAAAACTTTCTTAACACCCTTACCCAATAGAGATTAGTCTCAGATTCAAAATAATTTGAGATATAACTGTGAGTTATACAGAAAAAATGGAATATATTCCTTCACACTTTTCACTTGGCAGACTTGCTTTCTTGCCGCCCAAGTTTGATTGATGATAGTTGGCTGTGGATTCTGCAGGCCAATGTTCTGTGGGAGTCAAAAATCATAAGCCAAGTCGAATAATTAAGATTTTATAGCAGTAATACAAGTGTAACTTGTTCTATACATTATTCCATTAGGGACAAATCAAGATTCCTTTTTTTCTTTTTTTGGAAATCCATACCACTTTTTGAAAAGTTGCACATGGAATTAATTCATTGCTTTTAACATTCCACTGGTGTACAATTATGGAGGAATCAGGATTCCCTTTTTTTTTTTTT
>QFDD01005103.1:0-11890 GCA_006871305.1 Vachellia collinsii | reverse complement strand
GAGATCTTTCAATAGCAAGAGAAAAGTGCCTCAATTATCTGTGAAGAACTTCGCAAAATGCTTCAAGAATATGGGTGTGATATTCACAAAATACTATATATTTATTGCTTTCTTATGGGTGATGATGAAAAGCTTAGGACTGCAGTTCAATCTCCAGCCTTAATAAGGAAGCAAGTGATAATGAAGATGTTTTATGATTCTCAATAGATGGTCTCTTGACCACTTATTATGGTCACTTTTGATTATCTTGAAAGATACTTTTAAATACTTTAGTGCATGCTCAAAAACATCGCTTGTGAGCATATTGGTAATTTTTTGTTTGTTTTGGCACAATATGTTTTGTCACATGGTATTTGAGCATGAATGGATTATTGTTGGTATTAACACTTCTCTTCATGTACACAATATTTTCATTACTTTGTCAAAAAAATATGGCTTTCAATATCATTGACTCTTACATATTATCTTCATATTGAAAATTGGAGAGTTATCAATGAGATGTGAGTTTTTATGAATTATGTAATTTAAAATAAGATGTAAATTAATTTGTTTAGCATAGAAGTAAAAAAACTATGAACTAACATATAAGGACATAATGGTAAATTAATCATTTTCTCCCCTCCCTTCCCCCTTTGAACCAAACACAAAACTCATTCCTTCCCCTTCCCTCCAACATAAACAAACAAGGTCGCTAAACCCTTCCATCCCTTACCCTCCCCTCCTATCCATCCCCTTCCATCCCTCCCCCCAATCAAACCAAACATAGCCTAAGACTTGTAGCTTCTCCAAGTGCTTCTTGATCACCCTTTGATTCCTTTTCACATGACTCCTAATTAAGCAAAGGAATAAATAAGAACCAAGTTATATATATATAAGGGTAAAGGTTCAAATTCACCCCACAAGTTTCCACTCATAAGCGTTGAGTATTCGGAAGTTTTTTTTTTTTGAGTCAATTTCACCTTGAAAGTTCCCAAAATGTGTCAATTTTGCATTGACCGTTATTCAACATTAATTGTGACCGTTAACTAACACGTGATACTCCATATTTTTTTTTTGCGTGAAAGGTGATTTATTACTCAAAAGAGGGTAAAGGGCCCGAAAAAAAAAAACAATTAAATGACAACAGAAAATGGAACAAAGAGACAAGAAAGGAGAAACGAGGCTAGCAAAGAGCCATATTAAGCCATAATCCATTGGAGCTCAGAGCTCGTAAGGGAGTAATCCACCAGGGAAAAGGATTCATTGATGAGTCGATACGACGGTAGATCCTCTCCACGAAATAGCTTGTGGTTCCTCGCGTTCCACAGGTGCCAACATACTATTCCAAACATTAGACACCAATGGGGGTTGCACTCTTTAGATCTAAGGTTACCTTGCAGCCAGCACTTGAAAGGCATGCTAAGAAACTGCAGAAGAAGCTGTGCTGGTACAATAAGTTCCCAGCATGCCACTGCCAGCTTACACTTACGTAAGACATGGTTAATGTCCTCTACACCTCCCAAGCATATTGTACATGCATCAGCATCAGACATGTGCCGTCGCTTTCGCTCCCTATTCGTAAGCAGTGCATCATTCATAATGAGCCAAAGAAACATCCTGACTCTTTGCGGTCCCTGCCATTGCCAAGCTAGCTTCCAAATAGAATCTTCATTTTCCCAACAATCATTCCTTACCAAATGGTATGCAGAGGCAACTGTAAACTCCCTACCTGGCCCCCATGACCAACGAATGACGTCCTGGGGACCTGTCGCAGAGGGCGGATTGCGGCTCCTCAGCTGTGCCAATATATAGTGCAGAAGCTTAGAGTGGAGTTCCTCCCAGTTCCATTGTCCGTCCTCGGCAGTGTAATGACAGACGGGCTTACGCGCATCCACATCATCAATGGGACCAAAGGAGAGATGTGAAAGGGGGCCTAGATCTCCAATCCAGTTATCGGTCCAAAAACATGTTGTTTTCCCATTCCCAACATCCCACTTAAGGCCGAGAGCAAGATCGTCCCAAACAACGCTGAGGCTTCTCCAAAACGTATCAATTTTGCATTGACAGTTATTCAACATTAACTGTGACCGTTAACTAACACGTGACACTCCATATTTAGTGACATGTGGCCATTAGGTGACTTATTAGAGCACCACGTGCCAGTTAACAATCAAAGTTAATATTGAATAATGGTCATAGTAAAATTGATACGTCTTGGGAGCTTTCAGAGTGAAATTGAGCCAAAAAAAACTTCTGGATACCCAACGCTCCTGAGTGGAAACTTCCAGGATGAATTTGGACCTTTAAAGCACAAATGAATGAAACAAACTTACCTCAATAGAAGTTGATGTGCCTAGATTTGAGATTGTTATCTGAGAATGAGTTGATGAACAAGCTTTATGATCCAAATTGTCCTACATGAAAATATATAAATATAAGTAAGGACTATAAATTCTTACTCATGGATATTTAATTTCTAAAGGAATGTCAGATGTTCAGTAAATATATACAAGTGTTAAAGCATTTGTTGTTAAAAGGCTCTTACCCTATCAGACTTTGATGATGGAATTGCTATTCTATTTGAGAAGAAAGTTGTTCTTCCACAATTTCACTTGTTGATGTCTCAGTACTCTGTATAGACCATAAATTATGAATAAGTTGCAAAGAAGTTTAATTAACCAAAAGAAAATTCATTTATTTATCAAGGAAAAATCTCAGTGGCAATACAAAACCATTACTATTACAAAATATAATTGAAAATAAAACTATATATATCTTTATATATAAAAACGTATATACCCATCAGTGATAGTATTAATTGAAGACCAACTTACTCTAATCATCAACAAAAAGGTATAAAAAGAAGATAAACAAAGTTTTCTTGTTATTAATAACCATAATAGATCTCAACACACAACATGAAAAATTGAAGGGGAAAAAAAGGTCTTGATGTATTTGGAACAAATGAATAAGACAATGAGGTGAGAGGGAGAATTCATTAGCTAGTTTCTTATAAGTCTGGTAAGTCATAGAGAAGTATAACACACGTACCTTTTCAAAATTTGGTGAACCATGACTCTTTTGAGGCATTGTTGAGTCATTTCCAATATCTTCCTACAATAATCCCTCTTCCTCAATCTGAACAATAATAGAATATATGCATTAGCTTAGTATTAGGGTCAACTCTGACTCCTAAAAATTCATCAAATACTCATACAAACTCTTATATAAATTAAAGACAAAATCATTACTATTAAGTTCTTTCTACTTTTGCATTGGTAGAAAATGGAAAAATGCCCAATGAAAATACAAGTGAAAGCATTTGTTAAGGAATATTTGAATCGAAAGGGTTGCAAGAGAAGTTCAATTCATGGTTAATGAGCGTAAGTTTCATTGTAGTGAATCATAAGTTTGTACCTCCGTCAAATTTGGTGAACTAATTCTCTACTTCTTTATTGTGGAGACCTTTTCAACACCCTCCTTGGATGCATCTTCACTCTAAACAATCAATCACAAAAGATATAAAGGAGATCGATTGAATTGAAGTGCCTAATAAACTTTGTAAATCCTAGCCCACAAAGGAAAAAAAACGGCTCTAGATTCATTAGCATCAAGCTAAAATTTAGGACAATCTAGATTCATCAGCATCCTGCTAAAAACAGCTCTAAATATGGTAAAAAGTGATGTTCGTTGGGAAAGTATTAATCATTTCCATTGTGATAATTTTATGATGAAAGTATGCGTGTTTGAATGAAAGGTTTTAAAAGAGTGAATGACTATGAAAGAAAGAAAAGCCTATAAAGATTTGAGAATTGGTTGCTCTAATGATTATTAATCAACAATCAAATGGAAAACATGTAGTTATATCATTTGAGAAGGACCATAATCATGTTTTATCCACTCCTAGGGGTAAGCATAAATTGTCATCTTAAAGAAAGAATGTACGTAGTGCTCAAGCAACTCAAATTAATCCAGCAAACCATTTTGGTATGGGACAAAAATTGATTTTTGAATTCTTGAGTCAACAAGTTGGAGGACGAGAATGATGGATGCACTCTCAAAAATATTAGCAATCATTTGACTAATAAGAGGTTGTCATAGATGAAAGAAGGTGAAGCCTATACGTTGCTTCATTATTTTGAATCAAAACAATATGAAAAGCCATCATTTTTATGAAATTCAACTTAATATTGAAAATCAAATCACAAATATTTTTTGGACCAATGCAAAAATGGTTGAAGATCATTTTTATTTTTGTAGATATGATATCTCACTACACAAAAAAAAAAACATGAAATTACCAAGTGGAATTTGTCACAGAATTACCGACGAAATTTTAAGTTTACCACAAAATGAAATAACTGATGGAATTTTCAACAAAATTTGTTTTGTCACTAAATTTAGCATGACAAATTGGGTTGCCAGCCAAATTTTAATTCCTCCACAAATTACTGATAGAATTTCACATGTAAGTTTCCCACGCAATTTTCTGAAATTTCATTGCCAATTTATTTTTTCCTGATAAAAAATGCCATATGTCACCTCCGCTAACCGCTGCCTCATCGTCAAGCCCCCGTCACAATGGTGCCTGCACCGTATGCCACTTCATCGTTAGCCCCACACCACATGTCTTCTCCACTTGTCACCACATGTCACACCTCATGACCTTCACCTTGCCTATCATGTATCACCATCTAACAAATTTGAAATTTTGCCTTCTTCATGAATTGAACCTTTGACCTCTTGGGCACACATATGAGCTTTAGCCATTTGAGCTGTAATAACCTTGGATCCTTTAAATAAATATTTAAATATATATAATGTTATGATATATAATAAATTATATACACACACACATTTATATAAATATATATACATATGTGTATATATATCTATTTATATATTCTAGCAAATATATATACACAGTATACATATATATTTATAGAATAAAGTATACTCTTAGTCCTTTAAGTTATATAAAGTTTTATTTTAGTCCCGTAAATTTGAAAAGTGCACTTTTAGTTCTTTATTGTTAACACCGTTAGTTTTACTTAACAGAAAATATTAATTCAATCACCATTATGCAATTAAATAATGTTAAAATATATTTAAATATTAATTATTTAATATTCAATATACTTTTTATATTTTAATATTTAACCATATTTTATTGGCATTCAATTGTATAATTACCATTTAAATTTGCTAAGTCACCTTTTCTGTTAAGTAAAATTAATGGCGTTAACAATAAAAGACAGAAAATGCACTCTTTAAACTTAAGAGAACAAATTGAAACATAATATAAATTTAAAAGACAAAATGTATATTTTAACATATATTTATATATAATATTATTAGAAGCTAAAAATAAATTGAATCATGATTTTAGTTTTAAATGAATACAACTTAAAATAATTTTTATGTATTTGTTATAATTTTTTTAATATAAATTAATTTGAAATTAAGAAAATTAAATTTTAAATCTAGAATGAATTTTCTTATATATATAGTTTTCACCAATTTTGAATTTAAATTCTATTTTAACTAACATTAATGAAAACTAACAATTTATGTGTATAGATGTGTTTATTGTTTATATATTTGCATTATATTTTATAAATAATATATCATTGGTTGGACAATAAATTTTATATGTTTATATAATTATTACGTTCATAACTTTTATTTTTTAATAAAAATTTATTTTAAATAAAATAAATATTAAATTTTAGTCATGGAATTTTCCATGAAATATTCTATTACTAAAGATACCCCATATGAAATTAGCAACAGAATTGGCCACAGAAATTATTGATGGAACAATTAGATAGCTAATTCTGCCTCTAAAAATACTTCATATAAAATTAGCGATCAAATTTACTATGGAAATTAGCTACAGAAAAATTCTGTAGCTGATTCCATCACTAATATTTTAACCACGGAATTAGCAATGAAATGTTTTTCCGTGGCTAATTTAGAGATGGAAATTTTCCATTGGAGTTAGCCACAAATTTAGTCATGTCCCCTCCTTATAGGATTAAGGTGTAAATTTACCTTATAGGATTAAGTTTTTATTGAAAAACAGTTTGCCTTAAAAAAAATTTTAGATGCAAAATTACTCTAGAAGTGTAAAAATTGAGCAATATTACCCCCTACCAATGCGGCAATGCCATATACCATGAATGCTAAATGATTAAAAATATTAGCAGTCCTCAACTGAGGATTAACGGTATTTTACTGGTAAAAGTGGAGTAAGATTACCCTTACCATTAAAAAGGGACCAATGCCACATACCATGAGTTCTGTGCTTTCAAAATCACTAAGAAGCCAAAAATATTCATGCTACAGCAGCTGTAGGCCCAATGCACAAACCAGCATTTGTTTTATAAAACTTAAAATTATCATAACTGTTAAATAAGTGTACACACAAATATGAGGAATTTTTGGTGTGGTTGATTGTTAAAACAAGGTTTAAAAAAGGTCGAAACTCTAAGCTATTTATTGTCAATTTAAAAAAATTCTAGTTTTTGCTTTTTATGTTTATTCTGAAACTAATACCAGACATTTTATGAATTTGTTTTTTATCTAATTTTTTTGATCTCTAGCAATTTGTTCTATATTAATTGTTAAACATGTAGTTGACATTATTTCATGGCATTAGAAAATTATTTATGTATAAATATATCATTTTATTTTTTATATTACCTGGACTTCGATTATAAATATAAGAGTTGAACAATACTTTAATTCTAAATATAAGATATCAATTCAATTTTTTATCTAAATTTATAACTTTTTTCGAAGTATTCCTATTGAATGCAAATAGTAAAAAAGATTTTCACATAAGTTAAGACAAAACTTCTCATATACTTAGCTTGAATTTCCTAAAATCAATTAAACTAAGCTAATCCATACACATTTATAATGAACATAATTAAAAATATTTAAAAAAAACCACTACACATTTATTTAAATTACAAATAACTAACTAATTTCGTGCAAATTAGATTATAGGATCAAGATGCATCCAGTACTCCAAAGCGTTTTTTCCAAATACATTCAGCACCCTAAAATATTTTGTAGTGTATCCAACACCTTAAAGTATTTTTTTCAAATGCATTCAATACTCTAAAAAAAAAAAATTTTGATGCATCATCATGAAATATTTTTTAGGTGAGTATAGAAATTTAAAATATTGTTTAGGCACATCCAACACCAGTTAAAATATTGTCCTGATATTTTTGGCCAAATCTCATACTTGGGTCTTAATCCAAGCACAAGGTTATATAATGCTCTGATAGATGCATTAGTGAAGTCCAATTCAATTCACTTGGCATTTCTTAAATTTCAACATATGGAAGCTGAAAATTGTCATATACAATCCTAATTGATGGGTTTTGTAATTCTAAGAGAGTAGATGAGGCCTTCCAGGTATTAAAAGTCAATGAAGGACAAGAAAGTGTATAAAAATGAGGCAACTATCAGAACATTGATTCATGGGACTTTCCATTTCCTTGATCCAAGTCAGTGTCTTGACTCAAGTCAGTGTCTTGACTCTTGAGTGGTTATCCAATTTGCTTGACATGACTCCCAACTATTTTAAGTTGGTTTATGATACTGTACTCTGTTGCCTCAGAAGTAGTTCTATGGCTAGAGAGACAATCATGTTTTTCAGAGCACCACTGACAAAAGGTTATTTTCCTGACAATTACATATTCAATATCATTATGGCTTTTTTGGCAAAAGGATCAGAGCTTCAAGAGACATGTAATATATTTGCTAGTCTTAGAGAAAAACGCCTGAAGCCAGACTTAGGTACTTATCTTGCACTTATGGAGGCCTTGTACAAGGATGGACTTAAGGAGGATGGGGATCGAATTCACAATAAATTGTTCAAGGATGGGCTAATTACTACTGTTGTTTCATTTAAAATGCTAATTGATTGCTTCTGCAGAGCCAAAATGATTGATAAAGCATTGGAGTCTCCCAGATTTAAATAGTACCTTTATAAAAGCACCATATGTGTAATTATCAGGTTTCACACCAGACATGGACATAGAAACCAAAACTTTTTCAGCTTTCTCAACCTTGTAAAACTTTGAATCAAAGCATTATAGGGGAATATATGAGGCCTTAATCCTTCTTCTTGCATTCTTTTTATAAGTTTCATAGTTCTTGCAACATCCCCAGTGGCGCATAAAGACCGAATTAAGATATTGGAAATGACAATATTTGGACTGACACCCCACTCAATCATCTCAGTGAAGCATTTAAAGGCTTCCTCAGTTCGTTTTATGCGACATAGCCCATAAATTATGGAACTAAATGTGAAAATATCAGGTTTAACTCCAATTTCTAAGAGCATGTTCAGTAGTTCTTGGGCCTTAACTATTGGTCCAACCTTGCAGTGCGCATTGATAAGGGTGTTGAAAGTAACAAGATTAGGAGCAAGCCCCCTATGTTGCATATTCGAGAGATTTTGTGATTTGATGCCTGATTCAGGCTCTTTGGATTATAAAAAATTTAACATGGAGATCTTGTCATACCTTGGCCGGCATGTGCTTTTCTTTATATTTCTTATGTGAAGTTCTTAATT
Source organism: Vachellia collinsii (assembly GCA_006871305.1). NCBI lineage: Eukaryota > Viridiplantae > Streptophyta > Magnoliopsida > Fabales > Fabaceae > Vachellia > Vachellia collinsii. Next base: position 3,315 of record QFDD01005103.1, on the reverse strand, counting down.
TTATAGGTCAGCTAACGCCGAAAAATAATAATAAAGCATCAGAATCTATTTTGGAATATCTTTATTACAAAGTTGAAAAACTGATAGAGGCTTGTATATACTCGTGAGCATGATCCCAATATGAAATTGATTGACATTGAAAAGTTAGACCTATTGAAAACTTACATCCTGAAACCTGTAGAAATGTCGTAGTCATAAGCTTTGAGACAAATGTGCATAAACTTAAAGGAGAGCAAAGGATGAAGTATTCCAAACCATTGTTCAAAGAATTAAGGGATAAATAATTAAGAAAAGAAAAGGAGGAAACAATCTTTATAAGTCGGTTCCATATGCACAAAATGGGTTAAAAAGCCAAGGGGGGAATTGGGGTGAACTCTAAAGAAGAGGAAGCAAATGAACCAATTTGGTGAACAAAGAAATGATATCCCTTGCTCTGCCTCGTGAAAAATGGAAAATTTTTATTAGTCAGAGTAAGCGTTCAGTAGTCTAGAAAATAAATGTTTCCATAGATATTACCTTTATATCTTGTTCATCCATCCATTTGTAGCAAGGCCAAAATTACTTGAGTAGCAGCAGTTCTGAATCCAAGAATAATAATTTGTATTTCACTTAAGCATATATCAAGGGATCTGAATCTTTTCCATGACTCTTTCCTTGTTTTTTTCGCTAATAACTTGCAGTTTTCCTTGATAGGATATGCTTATTTGTTTGACTAGTTTTGGAAATTAGGCTTCTTGTATGAATCAATTTATTAATACTCAATCTTGCAGTTTGGCATGATCTATCCTTATTCAAAGGTAGAAAATCACAGAGAGCTTCGTGGATGTGATCAATCACTTGACAAGCCATTGTTTTGCAATGTGGAAGAAGAAACGAAGAAACATGTTTCGACAGTTTCTGGCAGCTCTTGGGAAAGAAATTTAATCAAAATATGGTTCATGGCATTGTGGATGCCATTAAGAAAACTGTAGCTGGATTTTATTGTTGTATTCAGTTGATTATGACTAACAGCAATAAGAATGTCTCTCTATATCTTGTATCTTTTAACATCCGTCTTTTGGACATGCAAAATCCTATATTTTCTTGTAGTTTCGTTGTGGCTCACTGGCTCAGTTTCTGTTTTCTGATTGATATAATGTTCTTTCTTTAATCGGAAAAAAAAAACCAATTCTGAAATCTAAGTATTCTTTGAATAGTGAACAAAGACAGAATCTTTTAGTCTTGCAACCCTCCAAAATAGAGTTTGAAATTTGGGATTTTTCTTATGTTGACTATTATTCATTTAATCATTGATAGGGCATTTGTGTGTAGTTTCTGACTGTTTTCTTGTGCACATGAATAGACCCCGCTTCCCATCATTTGAGCACAAGAAAGTGAGTAGTGAGCTTCACTACCACCTGCAACTTCGTCAATGGATCTTCCCTTTGGGATCCTCACAGTCTTGAGTTCTCAACGCAGACAAAATGTCTTTAGGTACCACCCTTTTGTTCTCTCTATCTCCCGTTCCCCCCCCCCCCTCATGTTCTTATCTACATGAATTAAAAAAATGAATTAATGCTCACAATGATTGCTCATGTTTTGAATCATATTAAGCAGTCATGGAAGAAATTTCACCATACTTTTTCACCTCTAGAGCTCTCAGTGGTGGTGAGATTCTATTAATCTATTCTATTGGCATTCTGTGATGGTTTTGGGGAAAACCATTGGAAGTATGTGATGCTCCATTGTCTTTGCCAACAAAGAATTCGTTTATAAAAAAACAACTGATATTGTGTAGTGAAATTATAACATGTGGATGCCATACCGTTAAAGAATAAGGTTTTTTATCTTCCGTTTAATATTAAATGGCATTGTATCTTATAAGCTCTGAATTGAAAAGTTTCTAATATTTTCTCTTGTAACCTCTAATTTTACAATTGTGTTGTTTGATTCTTGTTATATACTTGTAGCTATTTATGTTAGTATCCAATGTTAATGTTATATGAATAGATGTGATGTGCATACATTTGAAACAACATAATGAAGTGAATATGAGAGCTTCTCTTTATTTTTTTTTCTTTTCAACTTTCTCTTATATTCTCCATCTCTCTATTTCAATCTCTCATTTATTCTTTTATTTTTCATAGTATATTGATTGTAAATCGATTATGCTGTCACATATCATAAGAATGACTAACAAATACATATGTAAATTATGATAGCATATGCAGATATAGCCTGTGACAATATCGCTAATTGATAATACAAATCGATAGGCTTTATTTATTTTTTTTTTTTACTAGGAAAACCTTGTTAGCAAGTCATGTGACACCCTAAATATGATATGACGTTTTTTTTATCTAAAACATGACATATTTTGATATAAAAATAAATATATCAATTATTCCACTTTATTGAACTTTAAGGTTAGGGCTGTGGTTCCGTGAATATTTCAAAGGGCAAAAATGAAATTATTAATTATGAGAAATTATTATGTGCATCGTATCATTTGTATACTCCCAAATCAAAAAGATTTATTTTACCTTTTTGTGGACCTTGTAAATCTTCTGAAATTTCTCTCTCTGACATTTATTTTTCCGGTCTCCAACAATTTTGAAGGCATAGTGAAATCCACAAAATGCAGCCGGAGCATTTTGATTTGAGAGAACACAAATGACGTGGTGTACCTAATGCATGCAAGAATATATCATTAACAGTTACATCAATTTCTACTATTAAATTAGCAAAATTGCAATAACTTTTTTTTATTACAAGATTGCATTAATTTTAACTATTGTCGTCATGAGTTTACTCTCCGATTTTACCGTTTTTACAATCCTACCTTATAAGAACATGTCAACTCACTCTTAATATCATGTTATTTGCCAATTCAGTTAAACTCACAAGTTTAATCATCAAGTTTACCGTTTTTACAAGTCTACCTTACAAAAATATGGCTTCTCCCTCTTAAACTCTTGCTAATTTGTTAATTTGATTATGATTAGTAACTTGATATATAAATTTTTTTTTAAGTATAGTGAAATATAGATATTGATAGATTTAATTTCAATTATTTGAATTTTAAATATATTTAATCATATTATTCTTATTTTTTATATTTCAATTATTTAATCATATAATCTTAATAACTATTTATTAATGGAAGAAAACTCTTGCGAGTCTACGATCGAGTTTAAACCCTATCATGAATTTGTTTAAACTCATTACTTTGAAAACTTTGATTTTAACAATTAAAGGTTAATTTTTACTCAGAGAAGTAGATTAAGATTCCAAATGCTCCTCACATTATTATGCAAACAAAACTTGAACCAAGCC
>QFDD01005102.1:0-11972 GCA_006871305.1 Vachellia collinsii | reverse complement strand
TCAGCATAATTTCCGCTAGAGAGACCAAATACACCAGAGGGCCTGTAATTAAGATCTTGGAGAGAGAGTTCAGAAACACGACCAGAGGCAACATGGCACCTGACCCTATCCCAGGTACAGCAATCGCTGTTTGGATCACCAGTAACCCAGGAAGATAAACGCTTCTGAACGAGAGGGTCATTATCGTACCCATCAAGAACATAAGCCTTTATATTAAGCAGTGCTTCTCTCTCTTGTCTAACACAACATTTGATTACCAGTGTTTGTGCCAAAACCACAAAAGTCACCAACAATACCCACAACCTCACTTCCATTTTTATCACACTCTCTTGAGCTTCACGTATCAAATAATGCATGGCTTAGCTTCCTCTTGTGTACACACACACACACAAGGGACTAGGTCTCTCTTTGTATCTGTTTCTTCCCTGCAAGCTGGATGGATGATACAGGAGTCAAGTCATTAATGCATGAGTTCACTAAATTTCAAAGTATAGAAAAAAGTCCCACTCAGAGTAGAAATTGAAGCTCCAAGATGTCCATATTTTTCTGTGTTACATTGACAAAGGCTAATGAGATTGGTTTATACACCCTGACTCGGTCAAACAAATTGAAAAAACTTGTCCTTACGTCGATACACACTTTTAAAATTTTCAACAGTCACAATAGTCAATGTACACACACTCACTTTTTTTGGAGTGTGCGTCTCGCTTGGGCTTTGAACTTTTCAACTTGTTTGTTTAGATCACAAACTCCACGAAAGGCATGTGGGAATGGGGACTTGAAGATGAGTAATTAGAACATAGATACATATACATACATATATGTATGTACACACACACACACTCATCACAGGTCCAGACCAAGAAGGCGGCATCAAATGCCATTGTTCTATTTAGACGTGACAACCAAAGTTCTCTACCAAATCATCTAATAAGACTTAGAGGCAGCAAACAAATCAATCTCTTAGGTTTATACTACTACATGATAATGTTACATATAACTCATTCCTACTTTCTGTTCATTCTTCTACTGTACAAAACACACTCACCATTCTACCTTGATTTGGTTTGGTTTACTTCCAAGAATAAGGGGCTAAGATGGAAAAATACACGAGTTTTTACCAAAAGTGCGTCTAGTATCATATATTTTTTATATGTACAAAAATTCACATGAATATTCAAGATATGGGGGAAAATATTAGAATGATTAAATATGACTTAACAATATTACATATCTATGTGCAAAGATAATATGGGCCAATCACAAAAAGTAACAATTTTAAGTTATATTTAATGATATTGACATTCTTACTCTTATTTTAAATGTTTGTTGGTATTTTCGCATCTCTAAAAAGCTATATATGATTTGAACACACTTTTGATAAACATTCATAAGTATTTATACACCTTAAACCACTACAAAAAAACATGAAATTAACCACGGAATTTGCCATGGAATTACTGACGGAATTGTGATTTGCCACGGAATGAATTTCCGACGGAATTCGTTATGTCGCAAATTTCACCATCACAAAATAGTTAACGACGGAATTTTCATTTTGTCGCAAATTACCGATGGATTATTCCGTCGGAAAATTTGCCACAGAATATTCCATTGAAAATCTGCCACGGAAATTTCCGTGGCAAAGTTTCTCTTTTTTAATAAATAATAATCCCACGTGTCACCTCTGCCAATCGTCACCTCACCTGGGCCCCACCACGTGTCACCTCCTGCAGCCAACACATGTCGCCACCTGATAAATTCTGAATTTTGCCTCCTCCAGGATTCGAACCCCCGACCACCTGTGCAAGCGCGTGATCCCCTGCCAGTTGAGCTGCAACAATCTTGTATCTTCTAAATTCATAATTAAATATATATTATACTACATAATAAATTATTTATATATAATATTTATATGAATATTAATTTCATAATTTTTTATTATTTTAAAAATATTAATTTTAATATAAAATTATTACAAATAAAATAAATATTATTTCTAATATTTTCATATTTAATATTGATTTTAATTAATATATTAATTAAGATTTAATAGTAAATAATAAAAAAAATGAGAATAATAAATAACAAATTTAAAATTGAAATTAATAATTAGTTAATAAAAATTGTAATTATAATAATTAGTTAATTAATAATTAAATTTGCCATGGAAAATTTCTAAAGGAAATTCCGTCGAAAATTGCTATGGAATATTTTTTTCGTGGATTTGCCACGGAAATTTCCTTCAGAAATTCCATCAGAAATTTTTTTGACGAATTTCCGACAAAATTAGCCACAGAAAAAATTTCGTGACTAATTCTGTCAGAAATAGAATGCTTTTTTGTAGTGAACAAAATATTCTTTTCAATCTTAAATGTAGGACTTTTTAAATATAATAGTGAATTGAGAACCATAATTATATCATTCAATTCACAAGTCACTCTTAACATGTTTCACTAGAATTAAAAAAAATCTCAAATTCCATTAACTCTTGCATTCTTATATTAAAATTTAATGATTTTTCAATTTTGTTCCTATTTAATATATATATATACTATAGAAATTCTATACAATAATCAACAAAAGGTAAATTTGTATGTTCATATGAAAAATTTAATCATTTGACCTCTAAAAAGAACAAAAAATATATCATCGTACTAAGCAGCTTCAATGCTTAAAAAAAAAGATCATACGGTGAAATGATACTCTTGTTATATATGATTAGTTTTGATAATGTCAAATATAAAATAGCAAAAAGTTTTTATAATATATATTGCAACTTACTACTATATTTAATATGCATTCTTTTTATGTAGTTTGGTCAAAGAAAGAAAAGAAGCGGTCAAATTGAATTATGGAGAATGATGAAGAAAAAGATAAATTAAAGGAAGATCTTGTAAGATAAAAGGGGAACATCAGGATTCAAGTTTTAGATTTAGAATTGGAGGATGATATGGTTAAATAACTCAATTTGAAGGTTAAAATATTTCAAATAGATGTTATATTATTATACATTGAGTTAGACTTCATCTAAACTTGATTTGAAAGCTCAAAATTGTTTCTTAAAGATAATACTCGAATACAACTTCAAACACCCGAGTATAATGAGTTTTTGGATTTTCTTGAAGCAACACTTGAAGCCACTCAAGTATTGAGATTTTTTGAGCTAATATTGAGTATGAGAATCAATACACGAGCATGACCTTTCTTTCAACTCTGCTTGACTTCCAACTCAACATATGTTTAGTATTTTGACCATATGTGCTGGTGACTAGTTCTACCTTTTCTTTTGGATACGTAGCTCAAGCTTTGGGAGCCTTGAAGGGATTGATTCTTCACAAGTCCTCCTTGTGTACAAGACTTCTCGATGGAGCCGTGTTTTCATTATCCGCCTGAGCATGATTGCAAGGGAAAACCTATGGACGAAAATGGTAAAGCTTTTCCTTATACAAGAGCATGTTTGGACCAAGGAATTGGAATGAAGCTGGTTAATGATCATGAGTAGCTATTACTTGTTATTTTTATGTATCTTTTATATCATCATTTGTTTGATAACATATGTTGACAAAATCCACCAAACATTGTGTTGCTTAATAATGCACTTAGCCATCATGAAAGATGATTTCACATTTTGAACTAGCTTTTTGATTTTGGTATATTCCGCTACTGGTAAAGACAGCTGTTTTTGGTTAATTTCTTGAACTAATGTTTATGAATTAATCATATATTTCAAGTACTATTGGCATATTTTTTTCATACATTGGTGCATTTTATTGATATACTTTGAAAGATGATTCATTTGCAGCCTTTGCAAATAATTCACTGACAAGTTTGGTAAGAAATTCCTGTGACTAAATGTACCTAAGCAACCATGTCGAATTTAATGCCTTCTAGGATCCAAGGTTCTGCTAAGATGTACCTAAGCAACCATGTCGAATTTAATGCCTTCTACCAAAGTAAATCCCAATTGGAATAGTACAACAACACATTATATGTTTAAACAACATGATACAATGAAGTGTATATATAAAACATCAAATGACTAATGCAACAGCAAAGATTTACAATGAGGTGAAGTGACATATGTTCACCTGTAGCACAAGCCAACAAGTCTAAAGTCGTTGTGCAACAAATTCAAACTCTTGTGAATTCTTCCAAAATTCATCGCTAAGATATGGATAGAAACATCTATATAGACATGTTTTAATGTAATAAAACTACAACCTTCACCAATATGGGTTGGTTCAAAAAACCGTTGCACAACCATCACTGCAATGTAGCATGCAGAAAAACTCTAGATAAAGGAAATGAAGTCCATGACAGATTCATCTTCCTTTGTGTCATTTTTGAGAGGAGGTGGTGGTACATGTATAGAGTCACCACTATTGCTATTGTTCCAAATTAGATATTTATTCCTATAAAGCTGCTATCATCGAAGGTTAACAGACTATACTGTACCTGACACATTGAATACAACTAGAAAATTCAAATCTTGTAACTGAGTAGGGATTTCTCCATCCAAGTGGTTGTTTGAGAGGTCTATGCCCCCTATGTCTTTAAGGTTGTGGAAATGTTTCAGGATGGATCCATTCAAATGATTATGAGATAAGTTCAATGCATAAGGGAATCCAAATATCACATCTCGTGAGGGATATTTCCAGTTAGCTGGTTGCTTGACAAATCTATTCTGAACATAAAACTTAAAATGTCATCTAAAAATGTATGGAAGCAGCAAGTTTTTTGTCATAAAATCTTCTTCAAGTCCATTGGCTATTGCTGCAATATAATATCTATTTTGTTCAAAAAAAGTTGCAAAAGAAGGGGACTATAGTAATACAAGAAGTCTGAAGAAATAACGCTACACCACACTGAATATTACTGTCTGTCCGTTCTCCAAATGAGACAAAGTTATTGCCTTCTAGCTTTTGAGATGACAAACCAACATTTAAATAGCAAGCCGGTATTGAAGCCGAAAATTTATTGTGAGAGGGGTGCAAACACCAAAGGTCATGTTTGTAGAACCGATTGGGAAGTGTACCGGTAAAATTATTTCTCGAAGCTTCATGTCCAAAATTTTTCTGTTACATCTGTCGTAAAGCTAGTGGTACGAGAGATTTGGAGGGAGGGGAGTGGAAACTTTGAGTCGAATTTAAAAAAACGAAGAAGTGTGGTTATAGTATTTTAATAAAGATAGGGTATATGATAAAAAAAATGAAAAATCAATTAAAATTTTTAAACTCCACTTCTCTATTTTTTTAAATCCAATTAAAAAAATTTCATTTAGTTTATTTTCCCACCCCTCCCCTAATACCAAACAGTCCCTAAAAATTTTTGGTCAATCAAATTGAAAACTTGTCCTTAAGTCCATATACACTTTTATAAAATTTAGGGTTAAGAGATGAAAATACCCATATATTTTTCTCAAAAATGCATATGACACCATAAATTTATTTGAATGTAAAGATATCTATAAACTTCTTTAAATAGTGCAGAAACAATCATTTAAAAATAGTAGTGTGGGCCCCTGAAACAGTTCAACGGAGGTGGATTTTTATTTTTTACACCCAAGTAAAATTTATAATGCCAATCACACTGTTGAGAAATGTACATAGGTATTTTTCTACCTCAACCCCAAAATTTGTAACAATTTTATAATAGGGTTAAAGTACAAAAATACTCAAACTTTTACAAAAAAAATTCATCCAACATTATATACTTTTCAAAAATACAAAAATACCCATGAACATTTAAAATGAGTGTGAGAATGTCAAAACCATTAAATATAACCTAATATCATAATTTTTTATGATATTCATACCATTTTTGTATATGTATATTCAACAATGTTAGATTATATTTCATAATTATGACATTTTTACTCATATTTTAAATGTTTATGGGCATATTTTCCTTTGAATGCACTTTTTATAAAAATTCACAACCATTTTTGCACCTTAACCACTTATAATATATAATATATGACTCCGGTGTATGCTAATCACAATGGTCAAATCTATATAATTTCTGATGTACACACCTCGCTTGGGCTTTCAATTTTTTCAGGATAAGATCACTAACTTCGCAAAGTATATTCGGGAATAAGAACTTGATCGCTTGTTTGAATTAAGGTTGTTAATTATATTTTCAATATAATTTACTTTCTACGAGATAAATTTTTAAGATGAATTTTATTTTAACTCATGTAGACTTGCTTTTAAAACCATATGGCAAACATGGGATGAAGATGAATAATTAGAATTTAGAACGAAGAAGGTAGAAAGTACGGTTAGATTTTAAAAGTGCTCCCAACATCTTAAATTTTTTTTTTCTTGTAGTTGTAGCTATCACATTGAAAAATTCAGTGGCATAATTTTACAATTAATATAACAAAAATGAAGCAATTTCACCCTCAAATTAATAGAGTCAAAATGAAATATCTTTTCATATGACATATGAGCATTTTATTTTTAAGAATCATTACACCTAGTTTAGTAAAATGCCACCTATGTTTTTTTCCAAAAAAAAAAAAATAACCAGAAGATGATGATGTTAAGATTAAGGGTGAAAATTACTTTTCCAATTTAATTTACAATTTATGAGACAATTAAGTATATAACGGAAATTTTATCTTAACATGTTTCTTCAGTACAAACGCTAAGTTTTCTTGGACCAATAAGTGAGAGCCCTCGACAAAGGGGAAATCAGCGGAGACAGCTTGACGACTAGGGAGAAATCACCGAAAATTTGATGTCACTTGGCAACATATCTCCAATTAGGATTTGGACGGAGGCTCAACAATAGTAAATTTATTATTCGATTACACATTCGACTGCACAGGTGAATCTCTGGTGACCGAATTTTTGGAGTTCATGCAACTCATTTACATCCAAATCACACCAGAACCGACCAAGACACATAAAACATGATTGATCAATTGACTTCGTGAACGGTCATCATTGATAATGAGATATCTCCCAAATTATCTAATTAGACTACGTACTTGTTACTTGTTAGAGGCAGCAAAGAACATCAATATCTCAAGTTTCTATGTATTAGAATGTTATCACTGATTTAAATAATTATCCTTTACTTTTTATTCTTTCTTCTACTTTATTAAATATATACGTTAAACTCGAAGATGCTTTAATAAAATACTTCATAGTCTTATGTGTAGATCTTTTCAGTTTGGTTAATTAAGAAAGATGGTTAAAAACCTTTAATCAATTACATAATCAAACTCCTTTCCCAAATTATCTAATTAGACTCGGTACTTGTTACTTGTTAGAGGCAGCAAAGAACATCGATATCTCAAGCGTCAAATGTATTGGAATGTTATCACTGATTTAAATAATCGTTCTTTTTACTTTTTGTTCTTTCTTCGACTTTATTAAATATATACGTCAAACTCTAACATGCTTAAATAAAATACTCCATAGGGTCTTAAGCAAAGATCCTTTTAATCAATTCTGGTGAATTAAGACAGATGGTTAACGACCTTTAATCTATTCAATAGTCATACTCCTTTCCAAAACCAACCCTGCACATGACAGTAATTTGCACCTTTTGTCAAAATAAACAAGAGTTTAATTAGTACAACAATATATGTTTAGGACTCAAATTGTAAAGTTCTTGTACATGCAATTTATTCATCATACTCTTGTGAATTCTAATCAAATGCATCTTTAAGATATGGATAGAAACACCTATAGAGACATGTTTCAATGTAATAAAACCACAATCTTCTCCAGTATGGGTTGATCCAAAGAACTGTTGCTATAATGACCAACACTGCAACATAGCATGCAGAAAAGCTCCAAATGAAGGAAGTGAAATCTATGACAGATTCATCTTCCTTTGTCTCGTTATTGAGAGGAGGCAGTGGTGATGGTACATGTGTAGAGTTACCTCTATTGCTAATGTTCCAAATGAGATATTTGTTTCCCATAAAGCTACTGTCATCAAAAGTTAAACGACTAGGCACCCTTCCTGACAAATTGTTGTAGGACACGTTGAAGACACCTAGAAAGTTCAATTCCTGTAACTCTATAGGGATTTCTCCATCCAAGAAGTTGTTTGAGAGGTCTATGCTCTCTATGGCTGAAAAGTTGTGGAAACTTTTAGGGATGGATCCATTCAAATGATTGTGAGATAAGTTCAAAGCATGAAGGTTTTTTATATTTCCAATCTCTTGAGGAATATATCCAGTTAACTGGTTGCTTGAGAAATCTATTCCAGACATAAACCTTAAAATGTCACCTTTGTATGGAAGCAACATATTTTTTGTCGTAAAATCTATTTCGACCGGTTCTATTATATAGTCATGTCCAATAGAATTTTTCAGCAGCAGCAAATGAAGAGGGTTATAGTAATACAAGAAATCTGAATCTGATGGGATAGCATAGCCAGTAAATACGTCTGCAGGTGAGAAGTTGATGAAACAAGTAGGAATATTTCCAGTGAAGTTATTATGTGAAAGGTCCAAAAAGCTCATTGTATTTAGCTGGCACAACTGGTTAGGAAGTTGTCCATGTAGCTGATTACCACCCAGTAGAAGTGCATTTAAGGATTTTGCCTTTGCAATCCACTCTGGAATAACTCCAGATAACTTGTTATCCCTCAAATCAAGTATTGTTAGACGGTCACTGGATCTCATCAATGTAGGAATGGAGCCTACAAGGTTATTGCCTTTTAGCTCTAGAGATAACAAATCCATATTCAAGTAGCAAGCCGGTATTGTACCTGAGAGTTTATTATGAGAGAGGCACACAAAAGAAAGAACAAGTTTGCAGATTTCTCTAGGAAGTGGACCGGTGAAATTATTTCTTGACAAGTTTATAGCATCTAAAGATGAAGAGTTACCAATGAAAGTAGGAACCATACCCCAAAAATTGTTGTTAGAGATATCTAAGACTTGAAGATGTGGGAGCTGCCATGTTCCATGTTCCAGTGTCCCACTGAGGTAGTTGCTATCCAAGAACAACAATATCAGAGAGGAAGAGTTCATCTGAGAAGGAAACAATTTTCCTTGTAAGTTATTCTGCGATACAATCAAGTATTGTAATGAAGCACAGCCTGCCCACAAAGACTCAGGAACTTGGCCAGAAAATTTGTTTTTGCTTAAGTCCAAAGCAATCAGCTTGGACATGTTTCCCACTGATGGAGGAATAACACCATTAAATTCGTTTCCTGACACATCTAAATATTCCAAATTTGGGAACATTAGGCCAAAATTTGTCGGGAGTTCACCCTCCATTTTGTTGTGGCGTAGCCCCAACTTTATCAAGGGATGTGAATCTAAGTAGGTTGGTAGCTCAAGTGATCCTATGAACTTGTTACTATGTAATCTCATAGTCTTGAGTTTTGTGTTGTTGAGAAGCAACCAATTTGGAAACACTCCAACCAAATCATTTTTTGAGAGGTCAAGATATTGCAAGTCTTTCTGATACAACAGAAATGAGGGGAAGGTTCCACTTGGTGAGTTCACTTTGCAATTTGCCAAGTGCAAAACTTGCAATTGAAATGAAGGGACCCAGTAAGGAAGAACTTCACTTTCAGTGTTTACCTGAAACTCACTGTTATCCATATCCATTCCAAGTGAAAGTACCTTAAGCCGTGAATTGTTGGAGAAGGAAGTTAAAGGGAATAAGCCATTGAAATAGTTATTCATAGCAGAAAAGTACTCAAGAGATATGAGGCTGGCTATGGCAGAGGCTGGTATTGTCCCTGTTAGGTCATTATAAGAGAGATCAAGAGCTTGAAGAGATGTCAAGTTGGCCAAGCACTTGTGTAAGGAACCATTGAAACTATTGTAACTAAAATCCAGCACACGTATCTTCTTCAGTTTGCATAATTCTGTGGCCAAAAATATTCTAAATGTTATCAATACACACATACATGTATGTATATAAGATAGAAAAACAGAATAATTTCTGAATAATTAAGGGGCAATGATAATCACATGAGCACGGTAACTTCTCTTTATATATAATTAGGTTACAACATACATGGGCTAGTGAATAACGAAGGCCCCGTGGGATCACAACTATTTGACTTGTACAAAGAATATATTGATCATGACTTAACAATACACACAAACACACATACATATATATATATATATATATATATAAATGAGGTAGAAGCTAAAACAATTTTGTGATATAGAGTATGAATATGTAGAGATCTGCTTACCTTGTAATGGCAGAGATCCGTAAAGGTAATTCCCCTTCAATATTAGGACTTCCAAGTTGCTTAGATTAGCCAAAACTGTATAGAAATGAAGGGAATTAATGCAAATTTTATTGGCTATTGTTACTGGCCTTGCAATAATCTGATACATACTAATAACGTAATCTACTTTTTTCTAGACTATGATAGGGAGATGGCATAATGAGTTTTTCTTTGCACCTAAAATTTTGGTGTGTTCAGATAAAAATTTTGAAAAACCAAGAAAAAGAAAAACTGGATAGCAAGGAACAAAATATTGGCACGTCAAAAGGTGTTTCACCCTTTTACCCCCACTGAGAATCAAGGCGCAACAATTTAGTCTTTTTTAAAAATTAAATACACTTTTTTTCATTTTTACCCTTAATTAATCATGTTTCTATTTTTTTCCACTTATTGTCTTTCATACTTACCATTTTCATTAATAAAAGTATGTTTGGAAAAAAATTTACATCTCTTACATATTTATTGTTTTTACCCAATCTGTTTGTTTTGCATAATTTGAATAGCTGTTACTTATTAAAAAAAGAGAGAGAGACTAAAGCCTTCATACCACCTACATCGAAGGCTTTGGACCTGCACAGCGTAGGCATGAGTCTTAATTATCTGGATCCCCTTTAACCAGTTCTGCTGGTAGCTTTAATTTTAGCCGTGGCTACAATTTCTAAACAGCCTAATTTGAAACTCAGTTGAAGTTGAATTGATTTGTGAGATGTAAAAGTTTAAGTCAAAAATCCTACTTCAATAAAGGGGAAAATCAAGAAGATAAAATATCATTACGTTAAGATTGTATGTACCTTGAGTGTTTTGCAAACCTGGAAAATCACCCCGGGAAAAGTTGAGGCTTGTGAGCTCCTTCAAGTTTTGGAACATCGAGAAATCTATGGAAATATTAGCACGATTTCTTTCAGAGATACTAGGTGCCACATAAAAATTTGGCCTGTAATTAATAGCTTGGAGAGAGAGCTCAGAAACACGACCAGAAGAAACATGGCACCTGACCCTATTCCAAGTGCAACAATCACTGTTTGGATCATCACTAACCCAGGAAGATAAACTCTTCTGAACAGGAAGGTCATTATGGTAGAGATTAAGAAGATAAGACTTAATATTAAGCAGTGCTTCTCTCTCTTGTCTCGGGCAACATTTGATTCCAAGTGTTTGAACCAATACCACAAAACTCACCACCAATACCCACAACCTCACAGCTTCCATTTTTATCTAACTCTCTTGAGCTTCACATATCATATAACGCATGGCTCACACACACACATATAAACGCGTCATTTACAGAGAAGACGACGTCCTCACTGGGAAGAAGAATTAAAGCTCAAGAGCGTAGCCTATACATGTGGACCGATGATTATATTCCCTTGACTTGGTCACTCAAGCTGATAAGAAGGAGACATATACACTTATAACTTGTTAACGCGTGTAACAATAGTACAACCCCCTTATTTGTACGTTATCATGATAGTGAATCTAACTACTTTATGGCAGGTGTGGCTCCTCTGGGATTTGAATTTTCAACATGTTTCTTCAACATCACTAATTAACTTCACAAAACAAAATTGACAAAAACAGACTGAGAGAGGATTTGGAGATGAGTGGTCCAGACCAAAGAAGAAGGCAGCCTCCAACATTGATTGATCTTTTCTTATACATTTTCACAATATTATTTGTTCTATTGAGACTCTCATGATAAACAAAACATCTCTTCCGTAAGGTTCAAGAATTCCCACTAACAA
>QFDD01005101.1:0-10262 GCA_006871305.1 Vachellia collinsii | reverse complement strand
TTATGTTCTTCATTCTCAAATTAATTCTCAATTACTATAAGTAGGATGAAGTTTCAATTGAAAAAACAAAGTTTTTGAAGAGGAGCGTCTGACCTGATATAGTTTTAAAAGATGAAAAAGTAAACATAATATTTTAAAAATGGAATAATTTTAGCAATTTTTTAAAAAATGTGGTGCATAACGGGATTGGATTTTGAGAATTTGCCTGAAGACATTGAGTGAAGGGTTCTGGAATTGGGAGTGAGGAAGTTGATGAAACTGGTAGTAACGCAAATACAGAAATCATCAATAATAGCGACCTCGGAGACCCCATGATTTTAGTGTTTCAAGTATATTCATGATTTAAGAAATGTTTTCCCAGTGCTAGGCGCATGGGAAGAAAAGTTCTCTCCGTGCAGACAGGTGAGAGTGTGAGTTGAGTGTAACGGTTTTTAGGTGGGAAAGGAGGTTAGGGATTCTAGTGGAGGTTATAGGCGATCGGAAAACCTAAAGATGGAAGGGAGGAAGATGACGGAGTCGACGACGATGATTGAGAATAGTGATGAAGAACATACATTCACCGAACCACTGATTTGGTGTGATGATAACACAGAGAAAGTCATGATCGGGAAGATCCTTTCAGAGAAAGAAATCAATAGAACGGCAGCGAAAGTAGTGATTAGCAAAGCGTGGAACCTTCAATCTGGCCTAGATCTGATTGCTATAGCAAAGAATGCATTCATGTTCAAATTTGTAAAGGAAGATGAATATAATCATATCCTCAAAGGTCGACCATGGTCGATCAACGGCCAGTTGCTAAACTTGATGGAATGGAAGAAAAGGAATTGAGGAGTGTGATTTTAGTAGATGCCCGATCTGGATTCAATTACATGGTGCACCTCTGGAATTGACCTGTCTGGAAAATGCAATAAATATTGGTCAGCGTATTGGAGAATTGGCGATGGTTGAGGATCCAAAGCATAATAAACGATTATTAAGAAGCTATATGCAAGTAAGAGTAATAGTGGATCTAAGGAGGCCTTTGATATCAGGTTTCTGGATTCCAAAACCTGGCAAGGATCGAATTTGGCTCTCAGTTAAATATGAGAAACTACAGGATTTTTGCTATAAATGTGGATTGGTTGGACACGACTTTCGTGTATGCTCACAACCAAGATTAATGGCAATCAGAGATCCAAATCTCCCTTGATATGGAAGATGGACTACGACAGAACAGATTTGAATGTGGGAGGAAGCAGTAATGATAACCAAGGAAGGATGGGGGGAGGTTAACATAAAATGGAGAAGACAAAGAGAGGAGGCCTTGGCAAAGAACAGGAACAAGAACACTGATTATAAAAGTGTTTTTACCATAGAACTGGAGAAGAGAATTACGAGAAGAAATGAAGAAGACAGCGTGATATACACGGAAAGCAAATGAAAGACTGAGGTGCCAAAAGAAACAGGAATAGACAAGATGACCTCAAACAAGGATAAAAGACCTGTGAACTCAGCAGGGCTAGTAAATTGTGAGGAAGGGCCAAGTGGACACAAGAGGAATGAAACTGATATAGATGAAATAAAGCAATATACGCATAGCTCTAAAGTAGATGGAAACTGTGAATACAGAGTAGAGCTACCCTCTGACGATGAGGATAACAAACAGGCAATGGTAGTGTATGAAGGGAAAGGGCTAACGAAAGTTGTTGAAGATCTTAACAGGCTAAAATTGAAGCGTGAAGCAATAGGGGAGCTAGAGACAAGAGAGAATAAAGGAGGAAGATAGAAGAAGCAGGAGAATCACATCAACAACCTATCACATTGTTTGCTGAAAATCTAAGAAAGAAGAAAGCAAAAGTCCAAAAGAATACAAAAGAAACGAGCAACTGGCCTTAATAAATAAAAGGCTAGGGAACAATAACAGAAGGAGAGAAAGGAAGGATGACAATGCTGAAGGCATGGGAGGCTAGCCTCAAACAGCCCCCATGGAGCCATGAAGATCCTCTCTTGGAACTGTCAAGGTTTGGGGGTTGCCTTGACAGTCAAGAACCTAAAGGAGTGTAACAAAAAATATAAACCTTCAATAGTCTTCTTAATGGAGACAAGAATGACTGGAAAAAAGTTGAAAAGAATAAAAAGAGCCTGTGGGCTAGAAAAGGAACTCTATGTAGAACCAAGAGGAAAATCAGGTGGCCTGGCGCTTTGGTGGCAGGAAGAGATTGAGATGAAGATTCTCTACCAATCAAGAAACCTGATTCACGTGGAACTGAGCTCAGCATCAGCTAGCATACCAGATACCATCACATTCATATATGGGGCACCAAAGGGTGGAGATAAGGAGAAGGTTTGGAGGAGGCTGAGATCACTAGCAAAAGAAGTGAGAGGAACATGGTTATGTATAAGTGACTTTAACAAGGTTGGAGCTCAATCAGAAAAAGAAGGAGGAAGACCCATCCCAGTGAGGAAAATACTCAATTCCAGAAATCACTCGATGATTGTGGACTAATAGATCTGGAATTCAAGGGACCAAGATTCACATGGTGCAACAAGAGGAAGGGTTATGACTACATCAAAGAAAGAATTAACCGAGGATACGGGAATGCTGAATTCAAAATCAACTTCAACAAGGCACAAATACTACACACTGAACCAATTGGATCTGACCACCATCTAATAATAGTTGATTGTTGTTATCAGATGGAGAAGACACCACGGTTGTTCAAGTTCAATGCTATGTGGAGTGAGCATGAGCAATTTAGGAGTGTAGTGGCAGATGCATGGACAAAAGGGACTGTCCCATTGACAGACAAAATTGATGACTTTAAACGGAGGCTTGATAGATGTAGGAAAGTACTGCAAGAATGGAGCAAAAAAGAGTTTCCCAATAACAGAAAGGTAATCGAAGAGTTGAGAAAGAGACTGGAGGCTTGCTATGAGGGGACCTGGAAGCAGAAAAGGCAAGGGAAGCTGAGCAAGTAATAAAAACCATCGAGGAGATCTGGGATAGGGAGGAAGTGTTCTGGTGGCAAAAATCAAGACTCAACTGGATCAGATATGGAGATAGGAATACCAGTTTCTTTCATAATACTGTGATCTAGAGAAGATCACGTAATACAATTCTTAAACTGAAGGGAGAAGAAGGCATATGGACGGAAGAACCTAAGGAAATTAATGTCATGTTTGACAAATACTACAGAGAATTATTCTCCTCAAAGACCACTAAGCAAATGGAAGAGGTGCTGGGATATGTTAAAAAAGTGGTTACAAATGAAGATAATAATTTGCTGACCAAACCAGTTTTAGAACAGGAGATTGAGGCTGTTGTGTTCAATTTAGGAGCTACTAAAGCTCCAAGACCCGATGGTTTCACTGCTCTATTTTATCAATCTGCATGGGGGGAGGTGAAAAGGGAGGTTTGTGAGATGGTTGGGAATTTTTTTGAAGATAACTCAGGGCTAGAAAGAATAAATAGGACTCACATTGTCCTGATACCAAAGATGAATAACCCTGAGATGGTGAGCCACTTTCGCCCTATAGGTCTTTGCAATGTGTCCTACAAAATAATAGCTAAGGTCATGACTAGTAGAATGAGAGGCTTAATGGGCAAATACATTTCTGAATAGCAAAGGGCATTTGTAAGAGGGAGGCAGATTCAGGATAATGTCATCATTGCACATGAAGCTTTTCAATACTTGAAGCGAAGGAAAAAATGTATTAGAAGTGATTTGGCCCTAAAAATTGATTTGAGTAAGGCCTATGATAAAGTTGATTGGGGCTTTATGATGAAAGTCATGCTAGAAATGGGCTTTTGTGCTAAATGGGTTAGGTAGATAATAGAGTGCGTGACCTCAGTTGAGTTTGAGCTACTGGTCTCAGGGAAGAAAATATCTAAGATAAAGCTAGGAAGGGGACTAAGACAAGGAGACCCCTTATCCCCATACTTATTCATTATTGTGGCTGATGTTCTCTCACTGATGGTGCAGAAGCATGTGCAAAATGGTGATTTGAAAGAAATCAGACTATCAAATGGGGGCCCCTTGTTGTCTCATTGTTTCTTTGCGGATGATGCACTTTTCTTCATTAGAGCACAAAAGGAAAACTGTATGATAATGAAAAAGATACTAGAAACCTACAGTGCAGCCTCAGGACAAGAGATGAATCTAGATAAATCTTGCATTTTCTTCTCAGCAAATACTACACCTACAGTAAGGAAGGAGATAGAGGAGGTGATGGGGATTGAAGCTACCAATGAACCTGGTAAATACCTGGGCCTACTATTATTATGGGGTAGATCCAAAATAGCTGCTCTTGGATTTGTGAAAAACAAAATATGTGGTAAACTGAAGGATGGAAGCAGAAACTACCAACATTTGCTAGTAGAGAAACGTTGATCAAGGCTGTGGCAAACTCAATTCTGGATTACCCTATGACAAGCTTCCTGTTCCCACAAAAAACTTGTAAAGAAATTGACCAACTGATCTCAGCATTTTGGTGGGGTCAAAATGAACAATATGGTAGAAGGATTCACTGGAGGAAATGGAGAACATTGACAAAGCCCAAGAAGGATGGAGGTATGGGATTCAGGAGCTTTTAAGCTTTCAATAAAGCTTTATTAGCCAAGACAGCTTGGAGAATGTTGACCAGTCCAAATGAGCTGTGGTGTAAAACTCTAAAGGGCATCTACTTTCCCAAATGCAGTTTAATGGAAGCAAAAAAAAGGGGGGAAAACTCCTGGTGCTGGCAAAGCATTATTGAAGGCAGGAACTTACTGGAACAACAATTGTTTTGGAGAATAGGGAATGCAAGTGATGTGAAGGTTTGGGGCTGCAAATAGATACCAAATTATGCAGATGGGAAATTAAACTATGAGCCTACAGGTATTAGGGATAAAGAGCTGAAAGTGGCTGATCTGATAGAGCATGGAAAATGGAACCTCAGTTACAAAGAAGATAAAATCTCCCTTGCAGAAAAGGAGGGAATTATGAAAGTTAGCATCCCTGGAAATAGTCAAGAGGATGAGCCTATATGGATGAAGAACAAGGATGGTAAATATAGTATCAAATCTGGCTACCAAATAGCAAAACTGGAAGAGGAGGAAGAGGTCAATCTAAGACCTTCTAGCTCCCACTGTATAACAAGCCAACTGTGGAATGGTGTATGGAACCTGAAAACTCCCCCCAAAGTGAAACATTTTATGTGGAGAATGTTGAATGGTGCTTTAGCAACCAAACAAGGCCTGTTTCGTAGGAAATGTGCTCAGGATGACTTGTGCCCAGTGTGCAAAACTGAAATAGAAACAGTAGAGCATTTGATCTTGTTATGTCCTTGGGTACAAAGATGGTGGTATGGCTGCCCCTTAACCTTACTGATAGATAAGGAAAAAATAACAAGCATTGGGAAGTGGTGTGAGGAGATGATCATATCAAAGAAAAGCTTGGAGGATGAGGATAAAACACTCATAGCGACCATCTGCTGGGAAATATGGAAAAGCAGATGTAAATGGGTATTTAATGGGGTTGAGGTGGATGCAAAGAAAGTGATTGACCTGTCCTATATACTGGTGAGGGATGTCTGGAATGCCAAGGCTTCACATTTAGGACGAAGTCAAAGAAAGAATAATGGGGTGCTAAACAAAAAGCTGAGGTGGGCACTGTGAAGATTACTGTTGATGGTGCCTTCCTAAAGCAAACAAAATCAGCAAGTATAGGAGTAGTGTGCAGAGACAATGTGGGAACCTTTCTAGGGGGAGTTGGAAGGAAGATTGAAGCTCAAACATCATTAGAAGCTGAATGTCTTGCTGTGAGGGAAGCACTACTGAGTTGTAGAAGGTTCCAGGGGAAAAAGTGTTGTATTGAAGTTGACTGTGAGAACCTCTTCAAGCTCATGAGTACAAGAACTTACACAGGAGTGGAGTGGCAAAGTGCTCCTGTCCTGAAAGAAATCCTTCTAAGAATTGAGGAAGAGCCTGATGTGGAACTTTCCTTGGTAGCACGCCAAGGTAATAATGCTGCTGATCTGCTAGCAGCTGCTGGAAGCAGAGGGGTGGAGCCTAATGGGTGGCTGACTGTAGCACCAACCCTCTTATCTGATGTGATAAAGGCTGACTCAATTGGAGAAGGAGGAAAGGAAGGTGTACACGTAAAAAGGAGTAATAGACGTGAAGGTATTGGTTGATATGTTGTAGAATTAGGATAGCTTATGCGGTTTGTTAGCTAGATTTCTTTTATGTGAGTTGTGTGATAGGTTTTATGTTTAGGATTTGAGTGTTATGTGTGTTAGGATCAGATTTGACCAAAAGGGGGAATGAATTGGTCTAACAAATTTTTTCGCAAACTTTGAATAAAAAGCAGAGTATGAGAGAAAGAGACACAAAGATTTATCCTTGTTCGGTCCTCTTGGCCTACGTCCAGTCCTCAGATCCCTCTGAGCTTTTCAAATCCACTAATCACAAAGGATTACAATCAACCAGAAGAAGGACTCCCCCCCTTCCTAACTCAAACTAACCCACAGACACTTTTGCTCGTGTCTAAACCAACTCAAGGTTCTTCAACCTTGACCAACTCTCTCAAAATCAATAAATGAACAAGAATATTCTCCTTTATGAGAATTTAATGATGATCACTGAAGCTCTTAAAATGAGAGTATGAAAAACAGAGTATGTAGCTGAAGCGTAATAAATTCTCTTTCTCGTATATGCCTTCTCTTTCTATCGGAGACTTGAATGCTTCGCCTTTTATAGGTGAGAAGATTAAATGTCCGTTAGAGACATTAATGTTTCCGTTAGACCCATTGTCTTCGTTCACCTTCCCGCATTGAATGCGTCTGCGTGCTTCTGACAGTAGGTAGAATGAAAATCTGAGATTTTGTCCGTTGAATCTCTTTTTGTTTAGGGAATCAGAACTTCATTCCCTGCTAATAAATAAGTCAGATAAGCATTTATGATAGTAGGTGTGATTCAAATAATCGTTGCATGAAAAAGGAAAGATTTTGGGCTCAGTTTAAAGTCACTGACACGCTGCGTAAATGTCAGAAGGTATAACTCGAGTTTTGTCTCTTCATAACTCGAATTATTGAAGAATTTTCAAAGTAGAAATCTCATAACTTTTGTTGAAACTCAAGTTTGAATAAGAGTTTTGATAAAACTTGAGTTGTAAAACTTATAACTCGGGTTTCCAGAAGTTCCAGTAAGCCAAAATGCTTTTCAAAACTTATAACTCGAGACTCGAGTTTCATTAGACAAAACTTTAAGTTTTGACACTTTTCAAATCATAACTTGCATTGCAACTCGAGTTTCCTTGAGAGTTTTGAGTCATAACATGTTTTCCATTCGAAACTCGGGTTTTGTGTCATGAAACTTCAAGTTATAGGTATTTTCAAAACAAAACTTTTATGTATAACTCGAGTTACATTGGAAGTTTTAGGTTTAAAAGAATTTTCCTCCCGAAACTTGAGTTTCAATACTCAGAACTTGAGTCATATGAAATTTTTTAATGAAAACTTGAGGTTTGGAAAGAAGTTTTGAGGTTTAGAAATTTTCCTCAGCCCAAAACTTGAGTTTTGTAAACCCAAAACTCAAGTTATGCTCTAACTTCTGTTTAAACTTCAAGTTGAGAAGGAAGTTTCGTTTCTCTCTCTTCGAAACTCGAGTTCTGAAACTCAACTCGAGTTCTAGCAAAACTTCCAATGAAACTTCAAGTTCTGGAAGAAAGTTTCGTTTTTCAAAACCACTTGAGAGCCCGAAACTCGAGTTTTGCCAAAACTTGAGTTTCCACTAAGAGTTTTGATTTTCTAAAATACATCCAATGAGCGAAACTTGAGTTCTAAAACATGGAACTCGAGTTTTGAGATAACTTTTACTCAAACTCGAGTTCTTTTGAGAGTTTTGCATTTCTAAAACCTTTTTCGAAACCCAAGAATCGAGTTTTGACTCCCAGAACTCGAGTTTTGATATAACTCGAATCAAAACTTGAGTTCTCTTGAAAGTTTGAGATTTTGAACACATTTTTAAACACTGTAACTCGAGTTCTAAAGCACATAACTCGAGTTCTCTCAAAGATTTCATTAAAAACTCGAAATTTTCTAAAACTTTCTGAAAATCAATAATCAAAGTTTAATTTCAAAAATATATTTGTCATCATCAAAACATTATCTCAACAATGTGAGTTGGTGTGCTAGATTGTATGTTTAGGCTTTTCGAGTGTTTCTTTGGCTTCAGCTATTAGCGTGTGTATTAAATTTGTTTTGGTGATTAATAAAATTGACTAATTTTGGCAACAAAAAAAAAGTATATTCGTGATTTCTCTGTGTATAAAACCGCCTTTCATGCCCGCTTATATACAAAAATTCTGAACCAGATATTTGCACGTCTTATTGACCCACGACTAATCATCTTCAGGATATATATTTAGTACAAGAGTGTTCACGACATTATAGACCAAGACTCTATTCTCATTGATTTGGTCTATGTCACGTCACTTTTCATTACCCTTTTATATTCATTGGAGATCATATCTAAACCACTTAAATACCTTTCAATTTTTAGAATTAGTAAACCAAATGAAATTTAAAAACTTTTCTCACATTACTATTTATTTTCACTGTTCACTTGGTAAAAATTCTAAAATTTAAACCAATTTTAAAAAAATCATAACTAATTCTAGAGAAATCCAAATTAAGTGGTTCGAGTCTCCAATTGAAACTTATACAATCTTCTATATGGAAGAAAATACTCGTTGGGACAAAATATGGCTCAATTGATACAGTTTATTGCATCAATTTGTACTATCATTTTCGGATTTTCCAGCATTTTTCCAGATTTTCTTCAAACTATGAAAATACATAACGTTTTGTGTACACATCTAAATTAGGCAAACTATGGCTCATTTTAAAGCTTAGGATGTGTACTATTTAACTGGAAAGTTTCATAAAATTTGGATCTTGTTTACCCAATTTTCAACTTAGTTTAACTTAAGAGTTTAATAAGGGTGTTAGACCCTTTTTCTACTTATCAACTTATTTACCTTAAATCATGGACATTCAACATATCCAAAATAATTATCCAACACTCATATAATATGCCACATGCTAAAATTGCTAGTACATAACTGAGGTACTTAATTACAAACTTTATCTCATAAGCCCATTCCCATATTAACTTGAGCCATTCCTCCACTTTTAGGACTCTTCTTTGCCTTTGCCTTTACTTGAGCATGGACCTAGAAGTTTGTATTTTTGGGGAGAATGAGATTTCTTGGAAATCTCCGTAGCAAAATGTACTAACAGGCACATTAATATGCATGATTATTACTATAACTATCCATGACTATGAGTATATCTTACTACATATTGCTAAACTGAACTAGCAGATGGCCAATGCAAAATATAAGCAAATATTTGCATATCAATATCACATAGCTCAAGCAACTCATACTGTCACACCCCTTTATATAACTCAGCCCAATCTAGACTTCTTAATTATTAGGCGCAGCTATTCTAAGCGTATAAATTCTGTTTATGTAAAACAGTCTTTTACCTACTTTCCTCAGATTGGGCTTTTCTGAAAATTTTGAATTTTTTTTTATAATAACCTTTAATTTTTCTAACGTGCCAGGTTTGATCCTGGGTTCATTACTCTTTATTGGCAGCTTAAAAACAGCTTTTCCTTCATAAACCATTCTCCTCATGTCTGCCTTCTGTCTCGGATTAATGTATACATAATTTATACAATCATATATACATACCCATCTAAGTCTTTCAGAGTTATATCAGAATAAAACATTAAGCTTCTTATTAAACCAAAATATATGTAAAGGGATTCTTTCATCTCCATTCTATGCTTCTCTTGTCACCAATTCCTTGCCTTTTGAGCTACCCGCCTCTGCTGTATTTTTGTTGGAAAGGGGGGTGAGATTTGGGAATCCCCGTAGAAACCACAGTTTATCATATAGTTATATATGAAATTCATGTTACATATGATTAGTTTTGATGATGTCAAATATATAAGAGCAAAAAGTTTTTATAATGCATATTGACTAACTACTATATTTAATGTAAATTTCTTATATAGCTTGGTCAATAAAAAGGAGAAAAGTTGTTTGAGGATAATGATCTTATAAAATAAAATGAGAACATCAAGTTTCAAGCTTCTATATTTGTAATTGGAGGATGATGTGATTAAATAACTCAATTTGTAGTTTACATATATGTTATATCATCATACATTGAGTTACATATCATCTAACCTTCATTTGGATGCTCAAAATTGTTTCTGGAAGTCAAAACTT
>QFDD01005100.1:0-11011 GCA_006871305.1 Vachellia collinsii | reverse complement strand
CTCAGCAACCAGTTCCAATTTCGTGTGACTAAAAAGCTAACCATACATTTACCGACCAAAATGAAAGAATGTAGAAGTAATCCAAAAGCCAAAATTTACAACTTACAATATCACTAATTTACAATGACATTGCCAGATTGAGGGATCTGAAAACAAATCTATGTACAGTAACATCATGTGATCGTTTGCAATAGAAGAGAGCTCTACATCTTCTAAACGTTGGAGGTTAGGTGTTGATACACTTGAAGCTTGAACTCATTTACCTTCACCAACAGATTCTTCTTCCTAAATTTTGGGTGAATAGATTTGGAAATCTCTGCTTCAGCAATCTTGGAATATTAATACCAGCATTTAGTTTCAGGATCAACGGCCCACAAGCCAACCTGGTTTAATTATGATGTCTTCCTTGAAATTACGGCCTGAGACAGATACTGACTCGCCTTGTCGACGGTAACACTGAAAGATTTTGAGTGAATCCAAACTTGTAAAACAATGCTTAACAAAGAAGAGCTCATAACAAACTCAAATACAATGGAAGCTCTCAGCTCCATACATATATCAACCTTAAACCCCTACACTCCAAACTCTAATTTGAACATTTGATTTTTGTTCCTCAATCCATCATCAGTAGAGAAAATAACAGATAAATCTCACTATGCCATCACAGTTCACAGAGACAAAAAAATAAAAGCACTTATAAGTGAGGTGGAAAAGCATTGCTAAATAATAAAGTATCATTTCACTCTATCCAATCCTGTGTATAAGTCACAACCAACCAAGTCACGTAGATCAAAATATTGATTAAAATTGGTTAAAAGAAGTAAATATATAAGAGATGTAATTTTTTCCCAAATATACCCTTATTTATGGAGAGATTAAGTGAGAGAGAATGAATCGAGGTAATTAATGTATATGCATGTATTTAATGGGGGTAAAAAAGGAAAGAGTAAATTAAAATTTTAGACAAAAAAGAGAGCATAACTTATCTATAGGACCAACTCGATCCCAAAGAGTGTAACTAAGACCAGAGGAGGTGCCAAATAACTTATTTTTTTCTGATAGTCACTCTCAGATTGAACTTACAAGTTTTGGATGACTCAAGAAATGGGTTATGAAAGTTGAATAAAAATTAATAGTACTTCTCTTGAACCCCAAGGGCCAAAGTTCACAATGGAAGCAACGATAGAGTACAAAAACAATCCCTTTTTATGATATAATTTAATCAACTCCAAAGTTCACACCTCAATCATATACTTTGTTGCACAAACATGCATTAAGTTCTACAGATGCACAGCTTTAAGATTATAAAATGATATAAGGAATGCACAAACCTTGTAACATACAACGGTATCATCCGGGTACATTGCAAATAACTTGGTACCAAGGCGTGCGTGACAGGAATCACAGAGACTCTCATCATTGATCTGCACATGCCTTGATCTCTCCTCCAATCTTGACAACCTTGCATCTATGTCTACTGCACGGGAAAGGCTATGCACAATCTGGGAAAGAAACTTTGCAAGTTACAAAACTACCGGATCATAACATTAGTTCACCAAAATACATAACATGAGGGTATCAACTAGAAGACACAAAACTAGAGGACTGAAAAAATGACATTTTGGAAGGCTTCTGGTTCTTCCCTTGGTTCTATTTCTTCCCTTTTCTCTCTAATAATATGCCTTCTTTCATTAGAAAAGTTTGAAAGACATGTCACCATGTCAAAATGAAAAGCTAATTAAGCAAAGAGGGAAAACATGGAAGTACCTGCCCCTGACGATGGTGATGAACTCGAGCCCTTAACATTCTTAACAAAGTCTCAGAAGCAAGTTGAAGAGGCATATCTGGTGACAGTTTCTGTCAAGGCCAAACTTTTGGTAAGACTATAATCCCAATCATAACAATACAGAAGATGAGTGAGTGAAATTTTGCAAGTGAATCTACATCTGATAAAACCCTTAATTTAAAAGGTAACATTCTATCCATGAGTTGATGGCCCAGTGTCATCAGCGAATACTAATTCCCCCAATCTTGATGCTGAAACACTCCCAGTCTCCCACTCCTTTCGTTCTCATGCAAATTCCCAAAATTTTTTTGGGGGCCGATAAAATTGAAAATGTAATGAAAACATTCAGAATAAAATTCTTCTATATTATTGGAAAAGAATGAATTCGATACCTCTAGAACTTGCAATGGATCCAGAGCTTCTCCATGATTATGTAGAAGGCGAACAGCAGCAGTAAACATTGGATCCTTGCCATCTTGTGGATCCAAATACATTTCAAGCAATCTGATGTCATTAGAACATTAAAGAAAAGGCAAAAGACTGTTACAAGACAGCAACTTCTTAAGAAGTTTTACATTGAGAGAGCATTCAATGGGTAAAAGGAAGACAAACTGCATATATGCGTCAGCTCTGCCAATCTCGGCACAGTACTGCTCAGCAGCTTCACTATCTTCCAGTTTCCTGGGATCCAAAACACAAATAGTAAACACAAAAGGTTTACACGTTTATAATTAATCACATTTGTCAACCACTTGCACTCAAGTGTTGTGTTACTAAAGATAAAATTTTTGGGTCTTCATAATCTCAATCAATTTTTAATTTAATCGCTACAGCTAAAAAGCCTAAAATAAGTATGAAAAATTAATTAAAACTCTGTCATCCAACCTCAATAAAGATGGCAGTAAATAGCACTCAAATTTTATCCAAAAAAGAAACACTCAAATAACTGACTACATGTCATCCTAGGTTTCACTTTCTAAAATGATAATGGTTTAACAGGAGGTGAGTGACCTCAGATAAAATAGAATGGAATATTGTATGCAATCGTTAAAATATTTGCAAATATTTTACCAAACACATACATACATATACCTATACATTCTGAAAAAGTCGTGAAGGACTAGTTCAAGTGATAAGGGTGAGACAAGGCGTGCCTAATGTTTAGAGTTCAAATCCTCCTAATATAATTTCTTCTAAATTT
The DNA here is from genome assembly GCA_006871305.1 of Vachellia collinsii. NCBI lineage: Eukaryota > Viridiplantae > Streptophyta > Magnoliopsida > Fabales > Fabaceae > Vachellia > Vachellia collinsii. Next base: position 8,024 of record QFDD01005100.1, on the reverse strand, counting down.
AAATTAAGAAGAAGAAGAAGAAGAAGAAGAAGATCCCAAAGAGAGTCAAATTTCAAGGCTTTGTGAGACATCCAATCTTATGAATCCCCACTAATGTCCAAGTTCCCATATTGTCACAATTACTTCACCACACAATTTATAAATTCTGCATCTCGCTGAAACTTCCAAAGCCATTCACATCTATTTTAAAATCTGGGAAGTCAGCTAGACGGGAGTGTTGGAAGAAGTCATCAGAAAACTTCCAAGAAGTCATTTCATTGAGCATGATAATTCCATTTTTTCCCCATTACTATTACTTGTATGTAGTTTGATCATATCTAGTTTTATTGTTTATTTCTCAGTTATGATAAAGAGAAGACACACAGAAACCAGAGGCATGAAGCAGCCCATCACAAGTAGAGATATAATGCAAGCAGAAATAAGCATTACACATCAAGCCTCATACACACATAGCCAAGTGAAAGGATGCCAAAGATCAGTATCTGTCAACTACTCTTAAAGCATATAAGGCCGACATTGCCCAAAGAAATACAACAAAAAGAAAATTTGTGCACCTTTATTAGCAATTGCTGAAATAAGCTCATGAAAATCTATATAAAAACAAGAGAAATGTTTAAGTTCGAATCTTACAAAGCCAAAATTTGGAGGACCAAAGTCTCTTGCCCAAGTCTTCTGTATAGTATTGCCTGTATAGTGAACCACAATAACCTGTAAGTTCAAAATATTTTGTCCCCAGGCTAAGTTCGAAATTTCATAGAAAAGGGGAAGGGATGGTGCACAAAGGAAAGAGACTCTCCCTATGTTTTCATTAGAAATGAAGGAATTTTACAACTTAGGGATCTTTAACGAGGAAAGGGAGGGGACTTGTCCCATATTTGAAGTTAAATAAATATCAAATGCCATCAAAACTTGGAAATAAAAGGAAAAGAAAAGAATAACTTCCTTGTTTGTAAGAAATAATGCGTTCTATGTATCCAAAAAAGAAATAATGTGTTCTTTCATCTTTCTTCAACTTAAAAGAATATATTGACCTTATAAGCCAAATTTATTACTTTTCAAATTTTATATATCTGAAACATAATTAAAATACAATCACAAATTGCATTAAACAGACAAAATTCGAGAGATAAGCCCCTCCATCAACCCAATATGAATGGGATGGGAATATTTTATAGACAGAAGAAAAGAAAGTACTGAAATTTAAAAGGTTAAACCAAAGGAATGGCCGGCAGAACTAAGCCAGAGAAAAACACTCTAAACACAGCTATTGTACCTCCCCTAATTTACGACACTCAGAAAAATATATCTTTCAACTACAAGGTATGTTCCTAAGGATAAAGATGAATTATAAAATCAATCTGACCTTGAGACTCCTACATAATAAGAGATTCCTGATCAATTTAATAATCCCTACTTTGTAAAACGTATCCAAGGCACCTCAACAGAAATGAAGTTTTAAAAATGGCAATCGTCATAATGGATAATAAGTAACAAAATCAACAGAGGCAGAAAAACGGAATCTAAGACAGGGCAGTCAAAAAGAATCAAATTGACCTTTTCCAACCATAATTCTGATCTTTCAATCAAGTCAAGAACTTCTTCTGGATCATACAAGTCAGAGGATTGCAAAAATATCTGCAATCTTTCTCTGACAGGACTCTGAAAGATAGAGTTTGTTGTAGTAGCCAAAATTTTAACATTCAAATTTCCACTATCAGGATTTTCAGACTCAAACGCTTCAATTGTTGATTTGGCAAGTGAGAGGGCATACAATGTATGCAACTGAGTATCATTACAATCTTGTTCTTCAATCAACCACTGGAGATACCTAGAATAACAGGGAAGCCAGGTGACAGAATGTAGCAGAATTTCAACAAGAAAGAAGGGATTTATAAAATGAGGAGTAATTCAAAGAAACCAAAGGCATAAATAACAAGCGTATTAAATTATTAAAAAGTAATGGAAATAATTAAATTAAAATATATGTAATGTCATTTGAGGACCAATTGTGCCATTACACATACGTTGGAATGGATTTCATTTTACATCAGTATATGTACTGCTAATGGTACTTCAGGAATTTTCCACCGCATAGACTGAACAAGGCTTTATCACTTAACAATAATTTTGTAATGTTATTTTTGTTTATGCTACGGGAGGAGATCCTCCATCATTTGTGCATCGTCCTCTCTTTTTACTGATTACTTTCTATACAGAAGCATGAGTGAAAATAATGAGCACAGCCGTAAAACTTAGGTATTAAGCAACCATAATCATAATATGCGAGCTGAGCACAGGAACAACTCATTTTCTAAAGAGAAGGAAAAGCCACCATAAAAAGAGGAGGATTGGCAGCTGAAAAGAAATCCTCAGAGAGATTAAGAGCAATTTAAAAGAAACCGGCATACTGCCAAGGGCTAGCAGATGACACATAGTATACCTTTGTAAAATGTCTACCTTATGTGGATCAATAGCTATAATTACAGCATCTGCAATAAATGAAAAAATCATACATCAATTCACAGATACAATATGCACAATTAATGCAGTGAAAACATATCCATTACTTTGATAGTGGAGAGCTATTTAGGAAATTACATAATCCTAATTGACAATCAGTTTGACAAAACCGTCCCACCAAACATATGCAGGGCAGTCTATGTGATAACAACACATGCACAGGTGGAGAGTTAATCTCTTGCACGCTCTTCCTTTTCAGCATGCATAGGCATCTTGTTCACAAATAATATATTGGACTACAAATAAGCCACAATGGTCATAATGACGACTGAAATTTTCATGATGTTAGACACATGACATAATCATAATACTGTTGCAATATCCAATATAGCTACTCCCTCCCAGATGTGACAAGACATTGTAACGCCACTACAATGTAATCGCCAGAATATTAAAACATGTGGTGCCTTGCACCATCGAGATATGCTAGACACTGTAACACCACTACAATTTAATCGCCAGAATATTAAAACATGTTGTGCCTTGCACCATCGAGCTCTGCTAAGTTTTGTTTTAAAAAAATTTTACATTGGGGAACTGTATGTGGTTTGAATCTGTTTGGCGTCACTGAATCAAACAGCACACCAAATTGGCTCATACTAGGCAATCGGAAGAACAAACTCCAAATAAGGCAGCATTTAACAATGCATTCAAGATTTTCTTCCAAGTTAATGACAATAAATGTAAGGAATCCATTGGGTAATGAGACAAGCAGCCAAAAGGTAACAGTGGTAAAAATTATCAAGTATGGACATGCTTAGAAGGTTAAGGCCAACCAGGTGAAAGCTGGATCTCTCGTCTGTCTGATGTTAAAACTTCAACTGCAAGTATCTGGCTGATATCTGCAATCTGATAAGAAAATTGTCAGAAAGGGGGTGGGGATCTTATAATGATAATCCAAATAATGAAGTTGAACAAATTAGACCTGCATGAATGCCATACTTGTTAAAATTCATACATACCCATCCAAGATGTTGTAGAATCAAATCTTGGTCAGATGACTCCTCAAGAATCTTTGAAGCTTCAGCTGCAGCAACTTCCTTGCCAGAAATAACATTTGCCTCATTATCCTGAAAACAATTCTCTGAAGCAGGTTCGTTCCAGAGGCCTGAAGAGTAATTCCTTGCAAGGATGCGCCAAATGGCCACAGCCTTCGAGCTCATTCCCTTGCTTGCATATAGGAAGGCAAGTGTTCGTAAGTGTCCTGATCCTTCTAAAATTTGTTCCAACTCCTCCTGCAGCATCCATGTGTATTTATCAGATCATCATTCAGGCCATCAGATGAGAAGTGATATTTGGTTTAGCAGACTTTTCACATTGTTTAAAATTTTTTTTTTTTTTCCTTCAGCTTTTACTTATAATCTGCTCAGACCTTTAAAATCATCAAGGAAAAAAAAACAAAAAACAAAAGAGCCATGCTATTTACTAAAAAATCTATTTTCTGAAATTAAAATTTTCATCCAAAAGTTTTTGGATCGATGGAATAGACACAATACAATAGTATTTGTGACTTGACTAGGCATTAATAACATTGCACATACCACAACACACCAGTTTGTAGAAGATGCCAGTCTTTCCATATCATCAGCACGATTTAGGGCCCTATAGAGATACATTAATAGAGTGTCGACTCCCTCCCTCACCGATTGCATTAAGTCCTTTTCTCGACAAGCCTCCAAATACCTATATAAATAGAAATTAATCACAAATAGCTTAACAACCACAGATTGACAAGGCCTACAGCTATGAGAAAGCTTCCAAGTAGATCACTTGTACATTTTGCAATGTTATCATACTACTATACTAAGACCTACATATTTCAAATATATTTCTATTCTCCAACCCAGATCTCTCCTTTTCACGATCAAAAGAATTACAGGTTCAATATGAGGGAGCAATTATAGGAAACTCAGTCTCAATGACAGGGACAGTGGTTAGTGGAACCTAAAACTGGATATAACAATGGCAAAGAATGTAAAAACCTGCAAATATTCTTGATCGCTGACTCCAACAAATCAGCTCTATTTGGAGGATTCGGAAAAAAATCATTATGCACTACAGTTTCGACACCTGCTTTCCTCAGGAAAGAAGCTCTTTGGATTGTCATCAAGCCATCATCTACCACATCTTCAAGTGGGGCTGGTGGAGGATGCAAACCCCAATACCGATTCCGAGGAACCTACAAAATTCAGTTTAAACCTCTGTACCACATTCATATGGCTTAAACTCTAAATATAACAAATAAAAGATGCAGTGAGCTATACAACCATAATAGTACCAGCAAGGACCAACGATTTGGATCTCGCATTATGAATGGAAATACTTCAGAAGGCTGCATTGTCTCAGAATGCAGAAAGTGCTCAACTGCTTCCTCAAAATGCAAGTCAAAAAGCAAGAGAAATCCCACTTGTGCATGAACAAAGGATAGAAAATCCTTTGATATTTCACCTTCAGCCTCAAGCTCCTCAACCAATGATATGGCTTCATTATAGTTCTTTTTCCTAAGCAGGTCTTTTATTTGTTCTTCCAAAGGTAATTTTTGATAGCAAATTACCTAATAATATATCAAAAAGTAAATCACTCAAGTTCTTGTGCAATGAGCTATAAACTAAGATGTTAAAATTATAAAGTTCAGTCATAGAACATGACAGGAATCCAAAAAGTTGATAGGATCAAAAGTTGTCCAATATCCGTCAAACAATAATCTCAATTCGATTCAACTCAATTTTTGTGTGATTTAGATCAGATACATGCACCATAATAATATTTTGCGATCAATTAGGCCTGAAGGCTTCATTTATATGTACTATCCAACCAGATGCTAGCTTTAAATAACAATCAAAATGAAGAAGGGACCGATGTAACTCAATATAAATACTTCCATCAGATAAATCATAGGCTTCCTGAAGCCTAACTTGGGCCAGTTTATTTGACCACAAATGTTATTTTTCAGGGGAAAAAAGACTGAATAAAAGTAACTTCATCGATTAGCGATAGAAAGTTTACTTCCAGTAGAACTATATATGAATTTTCCCTCTTTCACCAAAAGCATTAATGTTTGATCATAAATCCTAGATAGCTAGGTGGTTTGTCAGCACTGAGAGACAATTGTCTAGTATTCTGGGAAATTTCTCAATAATCTCAATATTATCTACCAATGGAAGAGGGCAATGCCACTAAAGCACTTTGATCCACAAGATTTGCAGGTATTTCCAGCAGTTCAAATGTTGAAATACACAAATAATATCCATTTCAGAGTATGAGTACCCAGATTACAAAAATATATTAGTACCTCGAATCCTTAATACAAGATTTAGTCAGGGAAATCTCTCAATAATATAAGACCAGAGGTAGTAAATAACTTGTTTTTTTTTAGAATAACTTCAAGGAGGATAAACACACTACTTTGATATAAGTTTTCCAATAAGGTTGGTGTGATCCATCAAAGGTTGACCATTAAAACACTCTAACTGATGCCAAAGCATCAACTTACAACTCTACAAACTAATTAATTTCCACAGACATGGGTTGAATCCTTCATGCCCCAACCCTCAACCCCCACGGGGGCGAGAGGGGGGGATTGTTTCTTACCTTTTTTGGATGGAAAATCGTCTAGGTACTCAATAAAGACTTTGTCAAGAAATCAAGCATCAGACAAGACTAAACTTATTTGGGATTAACTTTTGAAAAGTGATCGTATGAAATCTGAGTTAAGTATATGAGAAGAATTTTATCTCGATTTGCGTATAAGTAATTCTGGAAGTGGTTGACAAATAAGCCATAAGCCACCCATCCACATAATGTGAAAAATTCACAAGTAAAACTTCCACCGCAGAACAAAAATATACACTAACAATGATAATAAAGATTAATATACATGTCAAAGAGTGGGTTCAAAATAAAGGTTGCAGTACCCCCGGATTATCAAAAGAACATACCTTGGTGGCTGTGGCAACAGCGACAAATTCCCCATCCCCTTCTTCCTCGGAGGCAATAATGCAACACCCAATTCCTTCCCCACCAAATGGTAACGTCTGAATACAAGTACCAGATCTTTTATGATACAATTCCATTTTTCCACCATTTACAATAACCATATAAGAAGATATCTCTCCTACAGAATCCAAGCCCCGGTGGAAGACCAAACTACCACCCACCGGCTGTCCATGAGCATCAACAATGATGCCCACATTGTCCACCAACAAAAGCACTTTCAGTTCTTTCTGCAACAACTTTAAACGTGGGGGATGAGATACATCTGGCGAGGAAAATATCACAACACTTTGTCCTGTAACACAGGAAATCAAGTTATACCCACTGATAGTACCAACAATAATTGAATCATTGAGCCATACCATGGTCGTAATTCCATCAACACACTGAATCTCTTTCAAAATCACAAGAGACCCAGTCATCCCATTGATGTCTCTGTCGCCTCTACTAGTCCCATGGCCAAAAACAAGCTCTACAAGAATTAATTTTTTGCCAATGACAATGGCAAAAACATAATTCTCCTCGCTGTGGAGTTCAGGTTCCTTAGTTCTCAAGCCATTAACTCTAGACCCAGCTCCCAATCTTTGCATTAGTCGTTGACCTGTACTCGAGTATTCTGAAGAATTATTTACTGTCCCTAAAAACGTTGAACTGTCTGATTCATTACTCCGCATTCTCCGTGTAACTAGAGAAACGCCCTTCGAAAAACTCAATCTTTTCGGGGGCTGAGTCAGACCAGAATCGACCATAAACAATGACCCATCGGAAAGCAACAAAAGCTTACCTATCTCACCGAGTACCAATATGGAATCCACAGGGGAATTACTCACTGAAACGCTTCTAAGCAAAGAAAGCTTCTTCAAAAAGGAAGCATTTTTGGAAAATTCCAACTCAGTTGTAGCATCGGGGGCACTATTTGCCGCATTGTTAAGATCTGTGGTGAGTGAAAGGACCGTTCCAGACTGAGTGCCAACATAGAATATAGCTCGAGAGTCGGATTCTCTAAGAATGGCGAGTGATCGAACTGAACTTCGAGAGTGATCGGAAAGGTCGAACTGTGCCAATGGCCCGATGACGATTCGACTTCTCGGTTCAGCTTTAGCCATTATTGTGTCAATCCAAAATAACTTTAAAGATGATTGTACCCATCAAAGCGCAGATTCTAAGGAACTTCGGCGATGATTCTGATATATGCTTGCACTCTGCTCAATTTCGGAAGAACAGAGTGCTAACTCCCAGGACTCCGAGGACCGGAACAATCGATGTTCTGATTCTCCGTCAAAGGATCGAATTTTTTTGGGTATTCCCCGGCGTTCCTGTGCGCTGGCTTGTTGGGTGGGCCGATTCACGCTTTCATAGTCTTTTTCTTTTTAGGCCCTTTTTTGTTTTTGTCTTTTTTTTTTTTTGTGCTTATCTGTTCTGGGTTGACTCACAATTCCTGCTGTGATATAAAAAATGACTTTTATTCTAAATATATTTATATTTGAATGGTTAGATTTAGAATGCATTTT
>QFDD01005099.1:0-13794 GCA_006871305.1 Vachellia collinsii | reverse complement strand
TTGGTCGACTGTAGAATCTAAGTGGTTAGGTGCTGGGAGTAGAATCATCATAGCAACCAGAGATGAAGGAGTGCTTAAAATGTTTGAGAAGCATCATATCTATAGGGTTAAACTATTGACCAAGGATGAAGCTCTCCAATTATTTTGTAGAAAAGCTTTCAGGTGTGATTATCCTCCAAGAGGTTATGATGAGGAGCTTATAAATAAGGCACTTGATTATGCCAATGGCCTTCCATTAGCAATTGTGAAACTGGGCTCATTCTTATATAACAGAAGAGCCTCTGAATGGAGCACATCATTGGTTGAATTCAAAAAGGTTGCTAGATTTATGGTAATGAAGGTCCTCAAAACAAGTTATGATGAACTGAGCCTTACTACTAAATGCTTATTTTTAGACATTGCATGCTTCTTTGTAGGGAAAGAGATTAAATATGTACAAGGAATTTTAGGAGGTACATATCCTTTTAAGTATGATGTGAAGAATGATATACAACTTTTAAATGAAAAATATCCTTTTGAGAGAAAGAGATATGATGTGAAGAATCATATACAACTTTTAAATGAAAAATCTCTTGTGACTATTATAGACCAACATATACAGATGCATGGTCTATTACAAGAAATGGGAAGAGAAATTGTTCGGCATGATTTCCCTTCTAAGCCTGAAGAGTGGAGCAGATTGTGGGATTTCGATGATATTTATAGAGTTATGCAAAATGATACAGTAAGTTTGGCTACCATTTTTTTTTAAAACTTAAATGTTATAATGTACTCAAATTGAAGTAATTTCACTTTACATCTTTTCTATATGAAAGTGTCCTCTTTTTTTTTTTCAGGCTACTCTTAAAGTTAAAGCTATAGTCTTGGAATTAGAAGAAGATTCACAAGAGAGTGTATTAAGAGTGGAAGCTTTATCACCCATGGGCAATCTTAGACTGCTCATATTTCGTAATGTGAAATTTTCTGGAGTCCTAAATCATCTTACATATCGTCTCCGATATATTTCATGGCACCAATATCCTTTCACTTCTTTGCCATCAAGTTTTTTACCATATCATCTTAAGGAATTGATTTTGCCCCATAGCTCCATCACAACTGTATGGGGAAAGGTGATGTTAACTGTGCTTGCACCCTTCTAATTTTTAGACATTGTTTAGCTAACTGTCTTGTACACTTTTTTTTATCCACAGGTATTCCCTCGCTTGAAGAACATGAATCTTAGTTGGTCCAAGGATTTAGTAAAGATGCCAAAATTCAAAGGGCTTCCAAATCTTAAGAGGCTAGAGCTTGAAGGATGCACTAAATTATCACAGCTTGATCCATCTATTGTTGATCTTTCAAAGCTTGAATTCTTAAATTTGAGGGATTGTAATAATCTAGCTAGTATTCCCAATGATTTATTTTCTCTACCTTCGTTAAAAATGCTAAATCTGGCTGGTTGCTCCAAATTTGCATATTGTTTGATGTTTTGTCCTTTTGATGAGATTGCTGATGAGAGAGTATTTAGCAATCATTTCCTTGCAAGAGGCAGAAGCTGTGTAAACAAAAATCTATTTAAGTGTATTTAGTGTTAAAAAAAATGCTTACCCCAAGAAATGTTAAGATGAGCGTGTTCTATATACGATGACATGCATCATCAGCTTATTACATTGATAGTGTTTGAGGCCTTGAGGGTTGTTGGTGTAATAATGAAACGTAAATAAAAGTTTATTAGCATTACTAATCCAAAATTTATTGAGTTAGGTGCATTTTGATATCAGATTAATAGATTAGCAGTAATTGTTTTTTTCACACACGTAGTGCCAAATTGATCATTTCAGAGCATAAGCAAAAAGAGTCCAGCGTAGTATACTTTAATCTGCTTTTGAATTCTTAATTTTGTGTTGATGACTCTTTTTTTTTTTAATATTTAAGGTCTTTTTTTTTCAATCTTGTGAATCATAGCATTCATCATCAAACCTGGATGTTAAATATTTGATGGTAAAGTTTTATCGCTTTTATGGTCAAATTAAAGTGAGGTGATTCATGATATAGGATATTCAATGTAAAAAAAATGATGTTGATGAATATGAAAATTGTCATCTTTGCCTTGATTGATCTTGTTTTTCGATGGAAACGTATGCTTCTGAGAATAAATTTGGATTTAACATTTCGTATGATTTAATATTGAGGGAGCTTGGTTATGTTCAAATTTAGGAAAGTTTAGGGCTCAAAATACACAGTTTTAGCTTAAACTCTAAGGTAATGATCTAAACTTCATCCTCACTTCTCAGTTTCTTCAGAATTTATGGTGTGGGTTTGTGGTATTGAAGTTGGTTTGAGTAGAACCGGTAATATGGGTTCAAAATACAGATTGAACCCATCAACCCGTAGCCAGTTGAGTTGGCTAAAAGCTGACCCATGTAGGTGCAGGTCGTTTTGACCAGCACCTGCCTAGCCCGCATCTGCGGATTAACCCGCCAACTTTTTTTAAAATTTTTTAAAAATTAAAATTGTTTTATAAAAAATATGTGGATAGTGTCTAATCATAATGTAAATTTAATTAATATTGAATGTTTGTTGATGATTGGTTTATATTTAGTTTAAATTCAATCTTATAAAGTGTATTAAATATCTTTAAGTTGTATTACATAAAATTTGAATTAGATATTTTATGTTCAAATTATGATGTATTTTTATTAATTAAATTTATGAAAAAATATTTTATTTTAGGTATTGAAAAAATAAAAAAGATATTTTAAATGTAGGTTGAAAATATTATAAGTAAAAAAAATATAATTTTTTTTTTAAAAAAAAGTGGCGGGTTGACGGGCTAGCCATGACGGGCTGGATTGGAGAAATCTCAACCCATATACATACGAGTGTTGTGTGCCTGCCCCGCAGCAGGCCAACCCGTAACCGACAGGCTAGCCGGTTACCAGCTCTAGATTTGAGAAGCCCCAACCTTTGTTGAAATTTCTTAAATTTAGTTAAGGTTGAAATCTTGCTTCGTAAAGTGTTTAAATGCATGCATGGCCTGTTGTAAGAAATGTGAAAGAAATCGTAGGATTTTGGTAAATTTCCTTCTAGGCCATTAAAGTGAAGCAGATTGCAGGATTTTGATAATTTCTTTTTCTTTTAATGAAACATTATAATAACCCAAAATTAAAGTAACACCGATTTTCATTATTATTATATAAAGGCATTTATTCTCCAGCAACTCATAAAGTTCAAGCTATATATAGTTTTAAAATTTCTTGGAAGATCTTAAGCATCTTTCAAACAAGAAATAGCAAGTACATGGTTGTTAAAGCGTTAAAAAAAACACTTTCACATAAGTCGAGAAAAAGTTTTCACAAATTTACATTGTAAATAGTAAATTATATCAGAAAAGTAGCTTCCAATGCAAACAGGCTGATAAGCAAGAAATAGAAGTTATATAGATAAAATCCTCTTTTCTTATTCTTTTGTTTTTTTGTTACATCATCATCCTCAACTCGATCCATCTCTGTTTCTACTAACGCATGTTTGGCAACCACTTCTCAAAAGCACTTTCACACAAGTCAAGATAAAACTCTATCACCTACTCACTTCAAATTGTGTGAAATCACTTTTTAAAAGTTATTTTCAAACATACCCAACACTCTAATTTCATTATTGTTGAATGTTATGGTGATTGAATGGGAAAGGCAGGAGAGAATAGAAAATACATTACTAAATGAAATAGATAATCTTTATTATAAATTATTTGGTGAGGCATTACTTATATTTTTCGTAAATTATTTCAATTTAAAATTTGAAAGGGGAGAAAATGATTACAACTCATTAGGATGGTTTAACACTTTTAAATACTATTAAATTTTTTATTTTTAGACAAAATTAATGATTTAACCGGCTAGAAGAATAAAACATAACTTGTAATATTTGTGTTTGGTTGGAGGGGAAAGGAAGGAAGGGAAGGGAAAATGCTCCCCTCCCCTCATTTGGTTCAAAATTTTGGAGGGGAGGGAATCTCAAATTTACCCTCCCCTCCCCTTTTAAACCCCATTTTGGCTCCCTTCTGAATTGATGTTTTTTGGAGGGGAGCCAAATTTTTTGACAAGTTTACCCTTTCAATTTTTTTCTTATTCCATTAATGCCCTTGAGGAAAAATATTATTATAATTTAAAATATACTGTAATAAAATAAAAATAAAAAATATTATAATAAAAATATATTATTATAAATTAATTAAAAATATTAATCATATAATTTTAATTAAAAAATAATTATAAAATATATTTTTATAAAACTAATTTATAAAAATTACATTATTATAAATAAAAATATATTTTAAAAAATAAATAATAAATAAAATATATTATTTTTAAATTAATAAAAAATAAAAATCATAAAATTATAATTAAAACATATATTATACAAATTAATTAAAAATAAAATATATTATTATAAATAAAAAAATTTATTATTTTTTAAAATATAATATCACATGGTAAATAAAAATATTAATGCATTAATTAATGTTAATGTATAAATTAATTTATATAATATATAAATAAAAAATATAATTAATATGTAAGGGTAAAATAGTAAATTATTACCATTTCTTTTCTCCTTTCCCCTCTTAAACCAAACAAAGGATCATTAAAAATGATCTTCCTCACCTCCCCTTCAACCAAACCAAACAAAGTGATCCTCTTCTATGCCATTCCTTACCCTTCCCTCCATTCCCTCCCCTACCATCCCTTCCCTTCAAACCAAACACACCCACGCGAGCAATATAAAACCTTTTTCACGCATTTACTTTATAAATAATAAATTATATTAAAAAATAGTTTTTACCGTCCCGCTGCCTAATCTTCGAAGGCTCCATCTCAAATTCAAAAAATTGAAAATTCTTGGGAGATGGCAAACTGAAGTAGTGGGGATAGCATTGATCCAATGATTATTAACTAGGAGCCTGTCAAGTCGAGCAAAGGAGAGGCCTCTTGTCTAGGTAAACTTGGGTCCAGAAAATCCTAGGTCCACAAGGGAGTGGTTGTTAACAAAGTTTATAAAAGTAGGACATCCTCGACGAGTAGACCCCGTACTAGACCTTTGCTCATTTGGTGAGAGGACATCATTGAAATCCCTTATGATCCCCCAAGGTTCATGGATTGTGTTACTGAGGAGAGCTAGCTCAGGCCAAAGATGTGCTCTAGTAGAGGTAGAGGGGCTGCCATAGACTGCTGTTAGAAGTAACTCTCGGCCAATTTGAGTGACTTGAATACGGGAGTGAATAAACTGCCAATTATTCGCAATGATTTCCACTTTAACTTTTGCAAACCATAATAGCCAAATTCCCCCAGAGAAACCACTAGCTTCTACGTGATGGGAATATGGGAAACCGATTCTCTGAATGGTTGTATCAGCATTAGTCCCATAGATCCAAGGCTCTACCAGTATCAAAATATCTGGGTGGTGATCATGAAGAAAGGATCTAAGCACGGAGTAAAATTTACTCTTTGCTGCTCCTTGACAATTCCACATGAAAATTATCATTATAATTGCAGAGTAATGGAGTTAATGCTCCATACTGGAGCATGCACCTTCGTCATCAACATCATCAGGTACGTCTCCTGTGGGTTCTTCTTCATGCTCAGAAGATTGGGGGTCCAAAGCCCTTGTTATGGTCTTGATAACCTCATCAGCCAGATTGGGGACGTTTTCTTTTGATCTAGGCTTGTGCTTCCCCACTTGGAGTCCCACATGAAGCTTAATTCCAGTTTGAGGAGAGGCTCGATCAGGGGGTTTTGGTAAGATATTTTCTTTGTTTTCATTAGAGATTTGGTTGTTGGGCTTAAGGGTGGCTTTTTGGGAACTGGGCTGGTGAGAGTGGGTAAGTTTTAGGCTATTGGGGGCTTTGGAGTTCAGTTTTGGGTTTGAGATGGAAATAGTAGAGTGTCTTGAGTGGTCCAAAATGGGTTGCGAGGATTGAGTATTGTAGGCCTTACTAGAAAATAGTGAGTCATTAGTGGGGGTAGGGTTTGACTTTTTTTTGTGTTTCAGCTGGTTTGGTGGCTTTTTGGTGGCTTCTTTTGTAGGTTTCATCTTTCTAGTTTGGTGAGATTGGTACGTAGGGGATTCAGGTACAGAGGTCAGTGTTGAAGCATTGACAATCTCAGTAGTTTGGTTACAAGGGACTAGTTGATTCTCATCTAAATTATCTGGGGTACCAAGTAAGTCATACCTCGAGCTACTGGAGACATTGGGAAGGAAACTTGGTTATGATAGTTTCCTATGGTCTCTGACAACCTTCCGTCGATAGGAAGAAGCAAGCATCCACTCTTCGTACGGTTTCTCATCTTTCACCTCCTCAGCAATTGAACCACGCGCCACTGCTTTTGCTAGCACTGGAATTTCCGATATTGGTACAGGGGCTGCTTCCGGTGGTGTAGTTTTGAGAGGGCAGGACTCTTCGAGGTGACCATAACGTCCACAACAGAAGCATATGGTGGGTAACGCTTCGTATTCTATGAGTAGGGGGTGCCATCAACAACTATTTTGGAGGTGAGAGGTTTCGAAAGGTCTAGTATGACAGCCATCTGTGCAAACTTGCCTCGTTCCCCTGATTCTGTGTTGTAGTCAATTCGAATAACATGGCCGAGTACCCTCCCAATCACTCTAATTATATTCTTCTTATAGTACTTCGTAGGGAGACCCGGTATGCGTATCCACACAACCACCTGGGAGATAGAGTGTTGAATGGGAGAGAAGTCAGTGACCATGGGTGAACCGTGAGATAGTGCCCTGTAATAACCCAAGGTCCTTCAGTGAGAACAGTGCGATAGTCATTTTCATTGGAGAGAGTTGCAATGAAACAACCTCCTTCAAGATCAGTCAACCGAAAAGGACTGGCGAACGTCCACATTCGAATAAGGTGATCCCGAAGGTGCTGATATCAATTGGGACATCCTAGCAGCTTAAGAACCACTGAGTATCTCATACTATCTTCCAGGGCTTTGTGGACTCGCGGAGAGAAGTTGATGGAGGGGAAGATGCCCTTTTTACCAATTTCAATATCATCCTCGTCAAGAACGAAGTCATCCTCTGCTTCGCCAGCTCAGTCTCTGTTCATAAGTTTATCTAAGAAGGAGGCAGTACCAGTGGGAAGGCCAGACTTAGCTAGGCTCTGGTTTCTCTCAGAGTCCTCGTCCATCGGAATTCCCGACTCCACAGTAGATAACACCACATTATGATCCTGCTATATAATAGAGCGTATTTTAACTTTTTTGGTAGACCTGTTATCCTCAGGATGCTCCGGCGAGCTCTCCTTAGGGACAAGCATGCCCAAGGTAAGTTCATCTTCCTCCTTAGATTGGTCCTCGTGGGCTTCCGCTGATGCTTCCTGTTTGTTAATGGAGCCATTTTGTGCACACAGTTTCTCTCTCTACTACGCTCCCTGCTTCTCTCTCTCATATCAAAGTTTTTTACACTACAAACAATGTATAAAGACAAAATAAAAATCCAATAAAAATTTCCTTTAATACCAATCTAATCATAACCCAATAAAAATTTCCTTTGATACCTCTACCACAGCTCTCCAACCCCAAACCTTCAAATTCCTTGCGGCTTGGCTTACTCACCCCTCCTTTCAACACCTTGTTAAGGGGACCTGGAAGGATGACGTACCTCTCTCTAGGAATATAGAGGCCTTCTCACTTGCAGCACAAAAATGGAATCGAGATGTTTTTGGTTCTATTGGACAAAATCGTAGGAAGATAGGGGCCCGTTTATCAGGGGCCCAACGAGCTCTTGAGGAAAAACCCCTCTCTTCCTTCCTCCAAGCTCTTATTATCAGCCTCACTGGTGACTATGTCAATGCCTACCTTCAAGAGGAGCTCCTATGGATACATAAATCACGTTCTGATTGGTTCCATTTAGGAGACCGAAATACAACTTATTATCACACTAAAGCCCGTATCCGTCGTTGCTGTAACCATATCTCTACTTTAAAGAACAATGAAGGTATCTGGATATCAAATGAGGCATCACTAGAACAACTAGTAGGGACTTCTTTGTGCATCTCTATTCAGCCCCGCCTACCGCTCCAATGCCCTACCAGCATAGAGGTATGTTTCCTACTATTTCCTTTGAATTATGGGATTTATTTCAAGCTGATGTAACTCTAGCTGAAGTGAAAGAAGCTGTTTTTGACATGAAACCTCTCAAAGCCCCCGGTCCTGATGGTATCCATGCTCTATTTTACCAAAGCCAATGGGATATTGACAGCCCCTCACTTTTCACAATGATATCTGCTTTTTTCCGTGATGGATTTCTGGATGATAAATTTAATGATACTCTGATCACATTAATCCCTAAGACCAATAGCCCTGCTTCAATCAAGGATTTTCGGCCTATAAGCTTATGCTCAGTCATTTACAAGCTGATTACAAAAATCATTGCATCCAGACTCAAGAAGCTGATGCCACTTCTAGTTTCTCCTTACCAGTCCAGTTTTATAGAAGGGCGCTTCATCATAGACAATATTCTCATAACACAAGAAGTGATCCACTCTATGAAACGAAAGCAGGGAAAGAAAGGATGGCTTGCAATTAAAGTTGATATGGAGAAAGCATTTGACAAATTGAGTTAGGCATTTATCCAAGATACACTAATGGATGCGGGCTTGCCTCCTAAGATGAGTTCACTGATCATGCGATGTGTCACTACGAGCAACTTGAAGATCCTTTGGAATGGCAAAACTACACCACCTTTTAAGCCTTCAAGAGGTATTAGAAGGGTGACCCCCTTTCTCCTTACCTTTTTGTTCTATGCATGGAGCAGCTATCTCAAACCATATCAGCTGCAGTTGCTCGGAAGGACTGGGAAACAATACAACTAGGCAGGAAGGGCCCGACCTTATCCCACCTCTTCTTTGCAGATGACCTCATTCTCTTTGGCAGCACATCCCCGCACCAGCTTGCTCTTATTCAGACTATTTTAAAAGATTTCTGTTAGGCGTCTGGTCAAGTGGTCAGTCTAGGTAAATCAAGAATCCATTTTTCAAAAAATGTTAAGAGCCAAGATGCAAACCAAATTAGCCAATATCTCCATTTCCAAATAACTGATAAGCTGGGAAAATACTTGGGTGTCCATCTCCTACACTCTCGTGTTTCTAAGAGCACATACAGCTATCTTGTTGACTCAGTTCAGATGAAACTTGCTAGCTGGAAGGCCAGGACTCTCTCTTTAGCGGGTCGAATAACCCTCTCTAAGTCCACTCTTAGTTCCATTGCATTCTATGCTATGCAAACTTCGCTCCTCCCGGCCGGTTGTTGTGATGCAATTGAGAAGATAATACGTGGATTCATTTGGGGATTTGAAGGGGCCAACCGAAAGCCAAGCCTAGTAAACTGGGAAGAAATGTGTCAACCTACCCTCCATGGTGGGTGTGGCCTTAAGGATCTTAGGGGCCAAAACCAAGCATTTCTAGCTAAATTGGCCTTCCAATTGGTTAGTGAGCCTGATGAACTCTGGGTTCGAGTTTTAAGAGAAAAATACAACTGGGGGATAAATTATAATTATGAGTTTAGAACCAAAATGCTTCACATACTTGGAGAGGAATTGCCACTGTCTGGCCTGAAACAGCTCTGCACATTGCGTGGGAACCTGGAGATGGCAACACCATCTGCTTTTGGCAGGACCAATGGGTGGGTGACATGGGTCCTTTGAAATTCCTCATCTTTGCTGATGTGCCTGAGATGGAGATACATAAAACACTTCATAATTACATTGACAACAATGGCAAGTGGAAGTGAGACGACTTCCGTCACCTTCTCCCACACTCCCTCAACTTGCTAATCACATTGGTTAATCCCCCTCAGCCATCAAATTCCAAAGATGCTTGCTATTGGGATCTCACAGCGAATGGGGCCTTCTCTGTTGCCACTGCCTACAAATCATTCCAAGCCATATGGGATTCTAACCAAAACAGGAAATGGACTTGGATTTGGAAGTGGCCAGGTTTACCAAGGATACGAACTTTCCTCTGGTTGACTTTCAAGAATAAACTTCTTACAAATGCTGAACGTGTTCGAAGGAAAATGACTTTGGATGACAATTGTAGCCATTGTGGATCTAGCCTAGAAGACCTTGATCATGTCCTTCGGTCCTGTCCCTATGCTAAGGAGAGCTGGATGCACATTGTCCCACAAGATATGGTAGCAGACTTTTTCATAAAGCCCTTTATTGATTGGCTCCACTGAACATTAACCCACGTTGTATGGGTACCCATTGGAGGCTCTATTTTGGCACCCTATGTTGGAGGCTCTGTCACTGTAGGAACAAGCGTATCTTTGTGAATAAAGCTATTTCTCCTGCAGGTCTTATTATCTCTGTCACAACGTTTGTAAACCACTCTGCTCGTACAAGTGGTCTATTGGCTCCTTTTGAAAACTTGTAAACTGTGCTAGCTTCCTTTTGAACGCTTTTTGTAGACCTTTTCTGTTAATATATTCATTCTCATTCAAAAAAAAAAAATTGAAAATTCTTACTCTTCTTCACTCGCTGCAACTCTCACAAGCTAAGCGCCCGTTCCGTTTACGGTTTCGTTCTCCGAAATCCTTTCGCTTCTTTCATATAATTCATTGAGATACCTCCAAGCCCAGAGTTCCCGATTTCCACACTTCCCCTTCTGTATAAAAATTTTCACCAGTTTTCTGTAATTCTTATTTTAATTTTTCCTTCCGGCAACAACTCGCGGGGTCAAGCGATGTACTTCGAGGAAGTTTGCTTGGAAGGTTTCAAATCGTATGCTGCCAGAACTGTTGTTCCAGGTTTCGATCGCTACTTCAATGCCATAACGGGTTTGAACGGTTCCGGCAAGTCTAACATACTTGATTCTATTTGCTTTGTACTCGGGATCACGAATCTGCAGCAGGTTCGAGCTTCTAACCTTCAGGAGCTCGTGTACAAGCAAGGACAGGCAGGGATTACAAAAGCTCCGGTGTCGATTGTGTTTGATAATGCGGACAGGAGTCGGAGCCCTCTTGGGTATGAAGATCATCCAGAGATTACAGTGACAAGACAGGTTTCTTTATTTTTTCTTAAGCCTTCCCCTTTATTTTGTTTGTTGATTTTTGTTTCGCTGCTTAGAATGCTGTAAAAGGTGTCAGTTTGGCTTGTCTAGGCATATAGGTCACCAATATATTTGGCACAGTGATATTAAAAGCGAGTTTGTCAGGGAATCAATTCCTAAAATCTATTTCACGTAAACCGAGATAAAACTCTTTCACATATTTACCTCGGATTCTGTGAAATTAAGGTTTTGTTACTTTCTAAACAAGCTCTTAGACTCAGTTAGAGCTAAGAAACTGAATATTTTAACGATGATTTATGATGGTAGTTCTATGATGTGTAATTACATAGTACTATTTAGCTAGCAATTTATTGATTTATTGACTTCTCATTTGTATGCCATGGATGTGTTTGGTGACAATGCCAGATTGTGGTTGGAGGAAGGAACAAATATCTGATCAATGGAAAAATTGCCCAGCCCAGTCAACTACAAAACCTTTCTCATTCTTTATGGAGATCTAAGAGCTGAGATTAATAATTTTTATTTTAGATATTTTATATTTTATATTCTATTTATTAATTTGATTTTTAGATTTAGTATATTTTTTGAATAAATCATTTGGATATTTATTAGATAATATTATCTTGTAAAATCCATTGGGGATAGAATATTTATGATATTGTTTTATTTTTATATTTTAAATCATATTAGGTTAGTAAGTTTCCCTATTTATAGACCCAGTTGTATTCAGTTACTTTAGAAGTTAATGAATTAAGAAGTTTTCTTTGGCAAGTGTTAACTTGTGTTGAGTATTTAGGATAGAATACGATTAGGTTGCAAAAGTCTGATCAACTTTTATAAAGTCTTTCATAGCTAAGGACCTAGAGACAAGTTCCTCTAAGATTTTAGCTGATCAATTCTTTAACATACGGGTTGGATCCGTATCAATTCAGCTGAATGTTAATAATCCACATTTTCTCATAATGCAAGGGCGCATCACCAAGGTTTTAAATATGAAACCACCAGAGATATTGTCAATGCTTGAGGAAGCTGCAGGAACAAGAATGTATGAGACGAAGAAAGAGGCTGCGCTAAAAACACTTGAGAAAAAACAGAGTAAGGTTGATGAGATTAATAAGATTCTTGACCACGAGATACTACCTGCTTTAGAGAAGTTAAGGAATGAAAGGACGCAGTACATGCAATGGGCCAATGGCACTGCTGAGTTAGATAAGCTGAGAAGGTTTTGTATTGCTTACGAATATGTTCAGGCGGAGAGGATTAGAGACAATGCAATGTCTGAGGTGGAACAAGTAAAGGCCAAGATAGCTGACATTGATGACTCTTCTAAGACCACAAAGGTGGAAGTAGTGGCTTACTTTGATCCTCATCCTTGAAACTATTGCAGGGTGTACTACCTGGGAAGAGCAGTGGAAATGAGGAGAAATGCTTAGAGGATCAGCTAGCTGATGCAAAGATAGCAGTTGGGAATGCTGAAACAGAATTGAAACAACTCAAAACGAAAATCAGCCAGTGAAACAGAACTAAAAGAGAGAGCACATCAATTAAGGTCAAAACAGGAAGAAGCTACTGCTGTAGCAAATGAGCTAAATGCTAGAAAGAAAGATTTGGAGACTGTGAAGATGCAGTTGGAGTCTCTTAGTTATAAAGATTGTGAGATGGAATCTTTGCAAAAGGTTAGACAGGCATCTCTTCTAGTGTCATTGCCATTCAAATATTTTCTAATTTTCATTTAAATGAAAAAATTATGTTAAACAAACTTAAGGAGCGCACAGCTGAGATGGAGTCAGTGCAAAAGTGGAAGGATGAAATACGCAAGCTTTCAGCACAATTAATAAATGTTGAGTTTACATACCGTGACCCAGTCAAGAACTTTGATAGGTCAAAGGTGAAAGGTATGGTTGCAAGACTCATGAAAGCAAGGTTCAAAAAACCGGACCGGGCATTGAACCGGG
Source organism: Vachellia collinsii (assembly GCA_006871305.1). NCBI lineage: Eukaryota > Viridiplantae > Streptophyta > Magnoliopsida > Fabales > Fabaceae > Vachellia > Vachellia collinsii. The sequence goes on along the minus strand of QFDD01005099.1, from coordinate 780 downwards.
TGAGTCAGTGGTTCAAGGGTTAATGGTTCAGACCGGGTTCAAGCCGGAATTAGACCGGTTATATTAAAATAATATAATTTAATAGATTATATTTTATTTCAAAAAAATTAATAGATAAAACCTATAATATTATTTTATTTTACCCATATTTTAAATTTTTAGAGTTTAATTAAATATCAGTGATAAAAAATGGGATAAAATGAATTAATTTTATTTTATATCCTCATGTATAAATTTGTTTAAATAGAAAACAAAAAATTAAAGACTTATTTTGTTACCATATTTGTAACATCCTAAATCCTATATCCTTACCGAATGGCCCAGATGAGAGATGATCAATTGCTAAAGATTAGAAAAGAGTTGGAGAATGGTAAGGTTCTGGATTATGATATCGGAGAAAAGGATTTATTAAGGTACAAGAAAAAGATTTGTGTGCCAGACAACGAGGAAATCAAGAAGTCCATTCTTGAAGAAGCTCATCGAACCAAATACACCATTCATCCGGGAATCACTAAGATGTATCGAGATCTGAAGCAAGGATTTTGGTGGCCTAAGATGAAGCGCGATGTGACAAACTTTGTACTAAAGTGCTTGACTTGTCAAAAGGTGAAGATCGAACATAAGAAGCCTCTAGGATTACTTCAACCTTTAGATATTCCTCAGTGGAAGTGGGATAGCATTTCCATGGATTTCATTGTAGGTTTGCCTTATACTTCTAATCATCATAATGCCATATGGGTCATTGTAGATAGACTGACAAAATCAGCTCATTTCATTCCT
>QFDD01005098.1:0-10240 GCA_006871305.1 Vachellia collinsii | reverse complement strand
CGTAAAATCACTTAAAAAAATTATTCCTAAACATACCCTTAGTCTATAAAAACCTAGTCTACACCTGATTTTATAGATCTCTAATAGTCAGTCTAGCCTATTTCCATAGTTACTAATTAACCCTACTATTTAACCATATCACTAAGAGTGGGTCAGTTTGTATTAGCAATTAAAGTTTTTTTTAAAATATAAATTACAATTTACAAAATAATTATAAGGGAGGATTGCGTGTCTGCTTGTTATCACTTTGTGGTGTGTAAAGATGTTTGTTTTGTTTTGTTGGGTTTGTTGGATGAATAATTATGTGTGAGGGCCCTCCAACACCATGGAAGTGCCAGGAACAACATAGAATATTCCACTGTTGCAGTGACTCAATGGGCATTTAATGCACAGTGGAGGCCAGAGTGGTAACACATCACATTTCATGCTATTTAAAACAGGAAGAATATAATTACACTTACCCCCCCAACCTAACCTAAGACATAATATCTAATCACACCTAATTGCTTTCCAATGAGAAATGAAAGTGCCTTACTGTCAAATCTTTAGGATTGGTTTAATGTTCTCTCTTTAATTGAGACATACTTATAATTCCTCTCTTTTAAGATAGATATGATAAACGAAAGACAGTGCATTTACAATTTGTCTCTTTTTTAAATTTTAAAAAGAAAGTGAATAAATTTAAAATTGAAAAATAACTTCAGCATTAATTCAATATCCCCTTCCTCTTTTATTAGATCTTCAACAACTTTATCACTTTTGAACAAGCTTCAATCAAAAAAACAAAAAAATAATTTTTTAAATAATTATTTATTAAAAATTATTTATTTTTCGTTTTTTAATATTTTTATTAAAAATTATTAAAAGTTGTGGAACTTCCACAAAATTTTTAAAAATAAAAAATAAAAAATTCAAACTCGTTCACGCAGTGAACCAGTTTGATGAAAACAATGTTAAACTTGTTTACCGCGTGAACGAGTTTAACAAAAGTATGGTATATGGGTAAAATTTTTTTGAAGTGTAGTATATGGGGAATATATTTTACTGTTTGTAGCAGGGAGAGAGAGAAAGAAACTTTGGTTTAATGTTATCTGACATAATTATAATTCTTCCTTTAAAATATTGATGCAGGTGGTAGGTGGCTTCATCTGGTGAGAAGTAGAATGCAATTTCACAATTCCGAAAGTATATTTGTTGGGAGAAGTAAAAATCCTTTATGTTTTAAGGGCTTGTTTGTCAATCAATTCTCAAAATTACTTTTACGCAAGTCGAGACAAAACTCTCTCACATACATACCTCGGATTCTGTGAAACCAAGGTTTGAAACCTAGGTTTTATTACTTCCCAAACAAACGCTAAGTCATAAAGAAGACGCCTTTGTCAAATGAAAAAAATTACTTCCTCCATTCTTATATATAAGTAATATTTTCTCTTATAATTCTAATAGTTTATATAAACAACAATTTTTCTTTGTTAAAAAAAAATTAATGCACATTTTTTTTATTTTTACTGTCAAGGCTATATGTTTGACCCTATCATGTATTGTAAATATGCCCCTATATTTCTCTCTTAATAGCTTGAATGTTTAATTATCTTTTTTCTCACTCATTCTCTCTAATATTTTTTCTACTCATTCTCTCTCACTCATCTTTGTAAATATGAGTATATTTAAAAAAATTATATCTCTTACCTATTCATTATTTTAAATTAATTTTAACGACCAGTTCTTTTTACTTTATTTAGGTAGTTATTACTTTTGACGAGAGGGAATATTTGATTTGAAATTCTTTCTTTACCTCTTGAGTTATCTTTTACTTTCTCTAACACTCCTCATTTCAACTGGTATAATTAAAATATAAACATTTTGTTTTGTTTTACGATTTATTTGTATATTAGAAATACCCAAAACCAATTATTTTATTTACAATTTATTATTTTTTATAAATTAAAATTCCAAACGGTAAAATTGTTTCACTAGATTGTAAGATAATCTAAAAAATGTTAAACTGTTTGTTTTCCTATTTTTATAAGTTTTCCTTCTCACTTTCTACTCCATCCAAACATAACCTCCCATTCACACTTATTACGGGCTGTTTAAATTAGGAGCAGAATATATTTTATTGAGTGTTTTTATAACATTAAGGCAATCAAGACTAGAGCCGGGAGTTTGGGCCGAGCCTTGAGGGCCGGCCTGATTAAGCCCATTTAATTGGAGAGCCGGGTCTGTGATTTTGAGCTTCTAGAAGGAAACGGGCCTAAAAGGGCCAGCCCTGTAGGGCTGAGGGCTGGCCCTTTTAGGCCCGCCATAATTTTTTAAATATTTTTTTAATAATTTATATGTATTTTACATAATAAACATATTTTAAATTTATGATTTTGGTTTATTATTTATTGCAAAAACTTAAAATGATGATGATGATAGTGTTACAGATGAAATACTTGATATTTTTTTATCTCGCTAAAGCAAAACCTTATGAGCATATTTCTAGTGAAGCTTGGTCAAATGCAAATATTCTTAAAATTGAAGATAACGATGATAATTGATGAAGAAAGAAGCTTATGTTATATGATTTGTAAACTTAAGTTTAAGATTTTCAGAGTGTTTATTATTTTTGATATATTTATTTAGATATGATTTTCTATATTTTTTAGCAAGAAAATTGTATTGTGTTAAAAGTAGTGTATTTTGGGAAAAAAAATGAACAATGCATAGGCCCGTGGGTAGACCTCTCACAGGCCGAGTCTAGAAAAATATGGGAATTTGGGAACTAGGGCCTAAACCGGCCGGCCCGTTTAGGCCCTGTAGGCCCGGCACTAATTCCTGATTCTAACCAGGACGTTAAAGAAAAAAATTTCACATAACTGAAATAAAACGTTTTTATTTTTTATATTGCTAAAGGCATTTTTAGAATAAATCTGCTTTAAATTAAGACACTTAGGAAAGTCGTATTTTAGGTTAAACCTATTGAATAGTTTATCACTATTTGAATTTTAATTCCTCAAATTTAAAAGTTGTGATTTTAGTTTATATAGTTTACTCTGTTTAAAATAATTACTCCATGTAGTTTTAAAATATTTCTATACTTTTGATCAATTTTGATTTTGATTCCTGTAATTTGAACAAATTTTGGTTTTGATTTTTATATTTTGAATGGATTTTTGTTTTGGTCTAAATTTGATGGTATTAATTAACACTGTTAGATATCCAAATCTTAATGAAACTATACAAACCAAAACTATATGTTAAAAAAAATAAACAAAAAAAGAAAGAAACTTAAAATACAGGGATATGTTATAAAATAATTGTTTTTATGATATATCATTAAATTATAAAGTCATTTCACTATAATTAAATAAGTCAGTGACACATAAGTAACATTAACGATATTAATATTAAATTTAGGTCATTTTAAAATTATAAGGATTAACAATTTATATAGAATAAATTTGAGGACTAAAATTAAAACTTTAAAATTTCCGAGATCAAAATTACATTAAAATAAATTGTATAAATTAAAAATAGGTTTAATCCTTGTATTTTTCCCTGAATTTTCCGGTAAACCCAAAGAATTAGGTGACAAACAGGCCTCCTCGTTCGTCAAATTGGCGTCGTTGTTACGATGACGTCTTTTACCGTGACAGACTAAAAGTAGTGTTCGTCTGTACCTTTCCGTGTGATGGCCCCACCACCACCAACTTCGATCCAGTACTTATCAGAACCAGCCATGACGGACAAGCAATGACTCTATATATATGGATCACTCCATTATACTAAAAGCGATAAGCAGAACCCACTTTCCCCGTTCTCTTTCTTCTGTCTTTATCATGGGAAAAACTAGCTGCTCCTTCTCTTTTAAATTTGTTGAATGAGGCGTCTGCATCTCCGCTCTGCGCATTCTTTTTTCTCCCAATATCCGATCTTTTTCTCTTTCCTCGCTTAATCAACACCCACGTTCGAACTGATCGGAGTTTGAGACTTTCCCGAGTGGCGGCGGCTGCGGCGGCGGTGGAGAGTTCTAGAAAGTTTCTTGTGCATTGCTGTATGTCAGTGGGATACTACACTGAGATCTACTACGGCGGATACGGTGAGCTCGCTAACCCTTTACAATGGCCACAGCTCAGGAAAAGGCGACGCCTTGTTGCGGCGACAATAACAACCGGAATTCTTCTACAGCTCCTTCGCTTGTTAACCGATCCTCGACTTCGACCGATCCGCCGGGGGATCCGATCCGAAACAGAGCCTCCGTCGCCACCTTGATGGCCACTGTAGATCCCTTCACCGAGCCTCCTCCTAAAACCACTTCCACCAAAGGTTTCCTACTTGCTGGTTTCTATCACTATTTTGAGACGTTCTATTCATTTATTTGAGTTTTTTTTTTCTCTCTCGGCAGTTTTGATGTCTGATCTTGATCATGTTGATAATAACACGAAGGCGGAGAAAATGAACTTGGTGGATTTAGAGTTGCTGAAGTAGAATAAGCAGATTGGCCATTATCAAAGTGTTTAGTCAGTTTATTTGACTATCTTGTCTACGTTGTCTCCCTCTATCCTAATTCGTTGACTAATAAAAATCTTGCTGACATAATATCTTCCTCCCTATACTCAGTCTGCGCACTCATCATTAAAATTGTTTACTTGGTTAACGTGAGGAAATATTCCTGAATCCTGGGTGTTAAACTATGACCTGATTTCTTTAATCAAGAATCTCAATTTTAAACTCCCTGTTCTGGACATTTAGCTTGATGAACTGCCATCTGGCCTTTGAAAATGCATAAAGAAAAATAATTCATGTTGAGATCAAATCAAATGTGGCATCGACCCATAACCCTTCTCAATCAGGTTAACGGGAGAGCATAGTAGATTTTGGCAGTGGTGTTACTTTTACATGTTGTTTCTTGTTGGTGTCAGGTATCCCAGTCATGGTGAGAGCTCAAACCAGACACCCTCTGGATCCGCTATCTGCTGCTGAAATATCTGTGGCTGTGGCTACTGTTAGGGCTGCTGGGAAAACCCCTGAGGTCAACCACAGAATTGTCTTTATATATGGAGAATATATTTTTCTTCTCAGTTTGATTAAATTCTTTGATTTGATGTCAGGTGCGTGATAGCATGCGCTTTGTTGAAGTGGTTTTGGTAGAACCAGAGAAGCATGTTGTTGCACTGGCAGATGCATATTTCTTCCCACCTTTCCAACCATCACTCCTCCCCAGGACAAAAGGTGGACCTGTAATTCCTACTAAACTTCCCCCAAGGAAAGCAAGATTAGCTGTTTACAACAAAAGGTCAAATGAGACAAGCATATGGATTGTTGAACTTACCGAAGTTCATGCTGCAACTCGTGGTGGTCATCACAGGGGCAGAGTCATTTCTTCTGAAGTCGTTCCAGATGTTCAGCCTCCTATGGTATCCAGATTTCTTCTCCATGCTTGAAAATTGTGATGATTTAGGATTTGTTGCGTCCTCGTTGGGAAGCTGATTGATGATAGCTACATTGCTGTCTTCCTCATTCTCAAAAGCATGAGTGGAGGGCTTGTAGAATTGCAAAAACTGCAAAGTCTGATGTTTCTTAATTGATCCGAAGAAGTAATTATGACCTTCATTTCAAATTTGAATAACTGAATAGTTCCTTTAAAATAATGAACATTTGCTAAGACGATAAATAAGCCTATACATTGTATGTGTAAGATGGAAGTCGAATATGTTGAATTAATTTATGGCAAGCAAAGGAGGGAAAAAACTTCACAATCCAACTTTTTATTGCTGTCATAATAAAATAATCATATAATAATGGTCAGACCGCTATGTGATAGGTCAATCCATTATGGGTTTCTCGCAGGACTTGGGAACTATTGCTACCTTGATTATGACTGCAGTGTTCTTCCTGACTTATTGATCTCTATGGCCATCATTTCCATTTCCCAGGTGTAATAAGAATTGGTCTCAGTCCTTTTCTCTGTGCATTTACAGGATGCTGTGGAGTATGCTGAATGTGAAGCTCTTGTAAAGGACTATCCTCCATTTCAAGAAGCAATGAAGAAGAGAGGGATAGAAGATATGGATCTTGTGATGGTGGATCCCTGGTTAGTTACTGTCAAAAATTCTGTAGTTAAACCATTTGTTCTTTTAAATTCTGACTTTGAAGGTTACTTCCTTCTAGGTGTGTAGGATATCATAGTGAAGCTGATGCTCCCAGCCGCAGACTTGCTAAACCATTAATCTTCTGTAGAACTGAGAGTGACTGCCCCATAGAAAATGGCTATGCTCGCCCAGTTGAAGGGATCCATGTTCTTGTTGATATGCAAAACATGGTTGTTCTTGAGTTTGAGGACCGTAAACTAGTCCCTCTTCCTCCTGCTGATCCATTAAGAAATTATACACCTGGTGAAACACGAGGAGGAGTTGATCGAAGCGATGTGAAACCTTTACAGATTATTCAGTCTGAAGGTCCAAGCTTTCGTATCGATGGGCATTTTATTCAATGGCAGAAGGTGGTTATGTCAATGAGGTTATTCTTGAATTTTCTTTGCCATATTGATGGTTCTCTAATTGTGATTTTTGTTTGGCAGTGGAATTTTCGCATCGGTTTCACTCCTAGAGAGGGTTTGGTTATATATTCTGTAGCCTATGTTGATGGTAGTCGAGGTCGAAGAGCAGTGGCCCACAGGTTGAGTTTTGTTGAGATGGTTGTTCCTTATGGTGATCCAAATGATCCTCACTATAGAAAGAATGCTTTCGATGCTGGGGAAGATGGGCTGGGTAAAAATGCTCACTCTCTTAAGAAGGTTGGTATTTGCTTTGGTTCCAATGAATTTTTTTCGTTTTTACTATTGTTACAATCATTAATCTGTCTACTCTAGATGGAATTGATTTTTTCTTTATGTATGTCATTATTATTGCAGGGCTGTGATTGTTTAGGCTATATCAAGTACTTTGATGCACATTTCACGAATTTTACTGGAGGTGTTGAAACAATTGAGAATTGTGTTTGCTTGCATGAAGAAGATCATGGCATCTTGTGGAAGCATCAAGATTGGAGAACAGGTCTGGCTGAGGTTCGACGCTCTAGGAGGCTGACAGTATCTTTCATATGTACTGTAGCGAACTATGAGTATGGCTTTTACTGGCATTTTTATCAGGCAAGTACTAATGTGTATATTGATTCAACTGTTAATGTGTTTTAAGGATATTGGTAGAATGGCCAAGTGATTTTGGTGCCTAGTGATTTAAACTTTATCAAGACAAATGCAAAAAGTGTCTCTAGTTGTATGTTTGAAGGTAGTATGAGCTGGAATACTGCTTGGAGTTTCCATGCTATTTCTTGCATATTCAGTTTTTCCCAGAGATTCTATGACGAGATATGATATAGCAATGTAGCTATGAAACCTGTGCATTTGCCTATTCTGAGCTTATGTGGCTTCCCAGTCATCCATTTGTTTTTTTTTTTAATTCTCTTCTATGCAATCAAGTTGAATTTGCCAGTCACACTTCAAGCAGGCAAGTCAACTAGCTTCATGAACATTTTTCTTCATTCAGGATGGGAAAATAGAAGCTGAGGTGAAGCTCACAGGAATTCTTAGCTTAGGAGCTTTGCAACCTGGTGAATTTCGAAAATATGGTACAACTATAGCGCCTGGATTATATGCTCCTGTACACCAACACTTCTTTGTTGCTCGTATGGACATGGCGGTTGATTGCAAGCCCGGGGAAGCATTTAACCAGGTCAATCCCCCCCACCATCTCACATGAATCAGATGCCCTTGATTTCTTTTGTTGACAGTTTTGTTTGTTGTAAGCGACATCTTTAGCTTTATTACCATTTCTCCTTGGCCTAAATATGGGGTTTTTTATATTAGAATATTTGAAAAATTCTAAAAGTTTACTTTGATTATGCGGTTTATTTTAATTAGAGAGTAGGAATTTTGAAATAAGCCCTAGGAACTGTCACTTGACTACTAACCTTGGGAGGAATAAAATTTTAAAGGCAAACAACCTATAGAGTAAGTAAGCACAAAATGCTTAATTTTTCACCATGTATATTCCCTCGAGCTTATTATTATTAGCAAGGTATTGAATTAATTCTAATGTTAGCAAACATTTTCCTTGAGCTTATTATTTAAAACTGTCATAATAATTTAGTTGAAATGATAGTTATATAATAGGTTCTATAAAGAGGTTGTTGTTGTAAACAAGATGACTTTTCTTTTTAAGATGTCAGGTAAACTACTGTGATTTCGACTTTTGTATTTTTTGGTGGTTGCATGTCTATTGCTACATAGAAACCAAAGAAAGAACCTTTTTCTTAAATTAGTATTGCTATGCTGTAACAGTTGTCTGCTCCCCCCACAGTTACTTGTCATTGGATTCCTATGAGAACACGAAAAATTATTAATAGATATTCTCCATACCAGGTTGTTGAGGTGGATGTCAAAGTTGAAGAGCCAGGGCAGAATAACATTCACAACAATGCATTCTACGCTGAGGAGAAGCTGCTTAAATCAGAATTAGAAGCAATGCGTGATTGTAACCCATTAGCTGCTCGTCATTGGATTGTAAAGCTTTCACACTTGCCTACTTTTTCTTGTATCTATATTTCTCCATTGTCCATGCTCTTTGTGATCCATGGTTGATATTTGGGGGAATGGGACATATCTGAAATCCTGAATGCTTCTATATCCTGCCTTTCCTAATAGGCTTAAGGATGATTTATACTTTATGGTATTGTGTTTATTTGTTCATAGCTCAGTGTTTCTACCTCTTCTTTCTGATCTTGATTTCAATTGTCTGAACACTTTTATTTAATATATCCTAGAAGTATATTCAGTGAATTATTTAGTTGCTCAAATATTAACTGGGTTAATGACTTGTTAGAAATATTATTGTAGTAGCTTCCAACTGCAGTTGCTAAAGTGATTTCCTATTTTAGGTAAGGAACACAAGGGCTGTTAACAGAACTGGGCAGTTAACAGGTTACAAGTTAGTGCCAGGCTCAAATTGTTTACCGTTAGCTGGTTCAGAGGCCAAGTTCCTGAGAAGAGCAGCTTTCTTGAAGCACAACCTTTGGGTCACAGCTTACAAATCTGATGAGATGCATCCTGGAGGAGAGTTCCCTAATCAAAACCCACGTGTTGGAGAGGGTTTGGCTACTTGGGTTCAGCAAAATCGCTCATTGGAAGAAGCTGATATTGTTCTCTGGTTAGTTCACTTGATTATACTTTTCTGAGATAGTATTAGCAATGAAATTTATTGAAAAAATCTTAATTAAAATCAGGTTTGCAAAAGTTTGGTTGGCCAAGCCAATAATTAGGAAGATCCGTGTACCTTGGTGCACGTGTTTTGCTATGAGTTTGCTTTATGCACACGTCATGTAAATTATCGCATTGTGTATGGGAACACTCAGTTGAATTCGTCACAATTTGCTGAAATGATGGATTTTGGCTTGCATTATAGATTTCTTGGCCCCTTTCACCTTTAGCATTCAATATCTAATTCAATGACAATGTTTCAGGTACATATTTGGCATAACACACGTTCCTCGATTGGAAGACTGGCCTGTTATGCCAGTGGAACGCATTGGTTTTATGCTCATGGTATCTTTCTCAATGAGTTTATGCCTATACCCTTCTTTGTGTGCAAAGCTTTTTCTGACAAAATTATGAAGAACATGGACATTATCGAACTGATATGCACTCGATGTTTGATCATAACATCCAGATTTTTAAGTGTTCATGCTTTGTGGATGCATCAATTTGCAATTAGTCTAGAGTAGTCAAACAAACCAAAATGCTGCTTACACAATAAAAAATTTAGCTATGTTTGGACGGGGAGAAAATTTACTATTTTTATGAGTTTCCCCTCCTGGTATTCTCTCTTATTTTTCTTCCACTTTTCCCTCCATCCAAACACAGGTCAATTCACATATGTAATATGCTACAACTTAAACTGATCCGGCCTTGAACATTTTTCAAGTCCACCTGAATTTTAGATACAAGTAAAAATTTAGCATGTTTCAAAACAAAACTGTTGATATTTCTGTTCATGATGCAGCCGCATGGTTTTTTCAATAGCTCGCCAGCAGTGGATGTGCCACCTAGCGCGAGTGATATGGAAGACAAGGAGGTCATAACCTCCAAGCCCAGCCCGAATGGCCTCATTGCTAAGCTCTGAATGAAACCCAAAAACTACTTTGTTCTTATGCTATTGAAGCCTAATTTGTGTCTACTGTTGTTTCTTATTAGAAGCCA
>QFDD01005097.1:0-13219 GCA_006871305.1 Vachellia collinsii | reverse complement strand
CCTCCCATTATATATATTTTATATGTACAAATAATTCAAATTGGGAACAAGTTAACATGTTTATACATTTTTTAGCTGTTCCTTCTAAGTTATTAAAAAAGATTTACTACATTAATTATCATCCATCCATCCATCCATGCAACTTTTAATAATGATACTTTGTCACTTTGGGAATGACGATGTACATTCATATTTGGATCATTTTACTTCTTTTTTTTTTTTATAAAAAGACAGATATTATTAAGATAAAAGGATTATAATAAACAATTAGTACATGGATAATAATCTAAAATAGAAAAGCAAACATAATTACTCATCATAATAGAATGTGAAAAGAGGTCGGACTAGCCAATATATAGACAATACCATTTAAATTGATGCAATATAAATACTATAACACCAAAAGATGTTCCTAATACATTTTTTTTGAGTTATTAAGGATGTCTCTAAACTACTTTAAATTAGAGATTAATCCCTTTTGAGATTTAGAGTGTAAATGTTTTTACCTCTCCTAACAAATGCGTTTTCTAAGATTTAATCTTGCATTATTCTCCTTTTTGTTTCCCTTCATGTGCACGAGCGCAACTATATCTTTATTTCAAGCCAACTGGTGTTAATGGGTGATTATTCCACAAAGCAGATCATTCCGGGATTCTGACAAAGAAGCAATCAAACTAAAGTACTTTAACAACACTAGTCCGTTTAGATAACCGTTGAAAGAATGATTTTTGATCAAAATTCATTTTGGCATAATATATTTATGTTTGGATAAACGTTAAAAAAGTGCATTTTGGTAGAAAATTACTTAAAAGAGCATGAAGCTCATTAATACATATATATTATTTTATATATTGTGATAAAATTATGAAAAAATCAAATGATAAAAATGAAATAAAGGAAAATATATGTAAATTACATATCATTGAAAAGTAAAATTACCCAACTAATAATAATATTACATAATTAATTGGATCGTAAAGTTTGTACAATTTGATCTCTAATTGTGTCATAAACATGATTCATTTGTGTTGAAGATGATAGTATATTTGATGAAGATGCTTCACCAATGTCACCATTATCAGTGTCATCAACAACAATTTCACTTTCATCTCTCATAAAGTCTACACTGGTATCAAAATGTCTCCTGATAAAATTATGTATAGCCATAGTTGCACAAACAATTTAGACCTGTATTTCGAACTTGTATGCTGGCATATTTCATAACATTGCAAATCTATTCTTCCAAATCCCAAAAGTTCTTTCTATATTACACCTCAAACTAGAATGGTAATAATTGAAGGCCTCGTTAGTATTTTCAAATCCAGGTTGTCGTCTAAAGTATGTAAGATGATAGCGCTCACATCTATACGGATAGAGATATCCCATTGGTGTTGGATAGCCAGCATCAACCAAATAATATTTTTCTAATGTAACATTAAATCGTTTTAACGTGTGTGAAATTAATGCGAATATAAAATGAATACATAAAAATTGAATTTAAAGTGATGAAAATATACCTTGAGGTGGATGGGGAAATTCAAATCAGGAGTTGAGATTCCAGTGCTAGTTATGCGAGCATCATGCGCAGTACCTTCCCACTCCGCTAATACGAAGGTAAAACACATATCTTAATTACATACAGTCATGACATTCTGGGTTGGATATCCCTTTCTCTTGATATATTTATCTTTTTTAGAAAGACTAACTTTACATTGTACATGAGTATCATCTATTGCCCCTCTTGCATGCTTAAAATGGCCAATATCGTTTATCATTCATTAAGTTTGGATGACATTGGGAGAACGGTGCATCGCATGGTTTAATATTTTCCATGGATAGACTAATGCAAGCATGCAATACTTTGTGAAAATGTCTACTAATAGTTTCCCTTGAATGTTGGAACCTTTCTTGATTCATCTAGGTACAGTGTCCATGCCCAACTATGATCAAGAATAAAGCAGCTATTTCTTCAACTTCCATATACCTATATTTTTGTAACCCATGTTCAAACAATTTAGAGCATATATATACGGTTGAATATATCTTTTTCATTTGAAACAGTTCATGAAACCATGTAGGATGGCCCTATATCAATTCTTGCACCCCACATATGACTGGTTTGCTCACTTTTTCTTCTTGGCTCTTTACACATGTACGGCATCACATATATAGAGTCGTTAATGCACTTAACTCTGCTTGTTGTGTGATCTGTTCATTTCAAATTTTCTACAATTGAGACCAATGTACTTCATCTATGTCATCATCATCTTGACCCTCCATCCAACCTCTCATCAATTCATCCTTCCAATTAGCCATATATAATATGTAACCTATAAGTGGTTGAACAAAAGTGTAAATTAGAATACAACACAAAGTATTTAAACACTACATCAATTCATACATTTATTTACATGACATTTTGTCGCAAATTGGAATACAACATATTCATAAAAAGCTATTCATGGTGGGTGCCCTTTGCCAAATGTGTTTAGGTTGTAAGCATTGAATCGTAACCAACCTACTAACGCCTCTCTACCTTCTCTTAATGATGTAAAAATTTTCCTAAATTTGTCAGAAGCCAACATATTACAACAATGGTATAATAAATCACTATCACTTCTAATTTCCTCCATATGAAGCAGTTTAGTAGTAAGCTCAGTAGCTGATGCTATCTTACATCTCATGGTTTCCTATTCTGCCATTACCTTCAATGATTCTATTGAGGTCTTGGAGTTAGTAGCCATCTTATTGAGTGCATATGCTATTTTGTGTTAGGAAGGAATTTTCTTCTTTTTATTCCTATCCCACCCTTCGCCCCTCTTCCTCTTGTCATAGCTTCCAGAACATTTGGAGTACTAGGTGTAGTATAATCACTGTTTGTTTGTACATTCATATCTTCCAACTCATTCGATACTCCTACACTACATGCACCAAATTGCTCATCTTCACTATCCTCAACCCTTCTATTAGGTCTTCTTCTTCTACGTCAATGACAGGTAGATACACATCGTCGTTGTCATACGCTTGTGGTGGGGGCTAGGAAGTAGATGGTGCAAACATATCATCTTTAGATGCCACCGCATCCTTAAATAGCGTCCCCAATTCCCAAGCAAATCTCATGCCTTTGTATCTAAACTTTTTGTGGTTAGAATTTTCTTGCATTCATAACATTAACCCAAATCAGCGTGTTATATAAGAAATTCAAATACAATATATCAGTAAAGTTAACAAGTTTGCACCTGTTTTTTTCCTATCCCACCAATCATCATTTGCTAGAACCATATTAGTTGAAGGGACAAATCCTACACCAGTCTCTGTAGAGAATAATGTATCACATGTCTTCTAATCTCTCCTCAAATTATCAAACTTATTTTTGATCTATTTCATATGGTATGATTTTCCCATTTTGTCATTTAAAGCAATGACAATGTTTTCCCACCCCTTCTTTTTTGTAAAGGTTGCTCCTAGATGTTGTTTTTTTTTTTTTTTTTGTAAATTTGCTCAATGCATTCCTTAATTAATATATCTGTAGATCTGTCATCCCAAAATTTTTCCCTCTCTCTTTACTTTTACCTTTGTCCTTACCCTCATTGTTATTTATAATTCTAAAAATGTAGCGATAATCCAAAAGATACATTATTAAAATGGGTAATGGGTGAACACTTGGAACTTTAATAAAATTAAAATAACAAACAAAAAAAACTTGCGGAGGAGACAAGCAAAAGCAAAATTAGCAGCACCCTACTAGCAAGCAAGATTGGAATCATTCCACGTGAAAAATTCAACACAATTTCTAAAGGGACAAAAAAAACTTACGAAGGAGGCAAGCAAAAGCAAAAACAATATAGAAAGGCAAACATTATAAACAAGAAGGTCCAATTTCAATTTGAAACATCATGATTGGTACTAACTTAAGCAAGTTTCACTGTAAAAGAAATTAAGTACACCACAAAAGCAACAAATCTCACTGAACATTCTACGTAATAGCTTCAAATATTTGCATCTAATGAAACTGCTTTCCCGAGGATCTGCCCCATAAAATTGTTTGAAGAAGGAAAACAAGTAATCAGGCGTTTATCCAATCTTCAGCAAATTAAAAGATAAGAATGCATCATTGGCTTGTAACAGAACATGTTGCTATGTAATACTACAGATAAAATTATAAGCATTATCTTACAACAAAAAGCACCACTATAGTTATGATTGATATAAAACCTACGTTACAAAATATATTAAATAAATAAACAAGACTTCCAGAGATTCTTTAGTATTCATACTTTAACATAAGCATTGGATCTCGCGAAATTAAAAAAAAAATAAGTATATATCTATACAGTATATCGAAACACACACACACATAGAGAGAGGGGACAATACAAAGTATAACTTATGATATGGCTGCTCTTTAATAATAAATTGTGGCTGCTCTTTCTCTCTGTCTTTTTTTTTTCTGCCAATAAATTATGGCTGCCCTTTATCATGTAGAATCTAATGTATCGTATTAATTATATCAGATATATTTATATACAAAGTATAATATAATTCAATCAAATGTCACAGAAGTTGTATTTTACTAAAGCACTTCCAACTAAACTTATCAGGAACAATAAGAGGTGATTATGTTATTAAATTTGTTTGAAAATGAAAACAAAGTTAAATTTATTCATATGAAAACAATAAATTACATGCTGAGGACCAAAAAAGAAGGAAATCGTATGGAATTTTGAATATGGATAATTCTAAAAAAGTATATATAATTAATATCTCATTTGGTGTCGTATAACAATGACCACTCTCGTTCATTCAATGTATCCGTATTAATTAAAACGCCACCTCAAATTGACGAGAAACGTAATGTTGGAGCTCCGCCAAGAACGTGTCCAGGTTTGAAGCTGACACATTCAAATTTTCAATGCATTAGCAATCGCCGCCAGCATTTCTCATTCTATTATTTTTTTAAAAAAAAAAAATCTCAGAGTATAACTTTGTTAGCCTCTTAAATAGACATAAGGAAATGTAATAAAATGTAATGTTGATGAATGTAACATCCATAACGTTTGTTTGATACGTGGTGAAGAAATCATGAAATGAAATTTATATTTTATTTAAAAAAATTAAAATAAATGTGAAATCAATTTTTAACTCTAACAATGTTTTTAAGGATATAAATGTCTAAATTTTGATTCATTCCAAATGTTAATTAATGGCACGAATATCTAAATACTGATCCATTTCAAATGTTGATTAAAGGTATAAATGTTTAAATATTGATTCATGTAAGATATAAATCTGAATTACACAACTTCTACACAATCAAACTAATGTAATAAGTCTCTGTGATGATCAAAGAATGATGGAAAAAAAAGAGGAAAAAAAATAGTGTAATAAGAATTACCTAATTTGTTGTGCTTAAGAGGACATTGTATTATTTGCTTGGAAAAAGTTAAGTAGTCCTAAATATCACAGAAATAAGTAATCCTCATGAAAGGAATTGAACCAATCATGTCATAAAAGTCTAACTCGTCCAAGTTATTTGGAAGACTCGTTCACTTGTATTTCATGAAGAACGTGATGGAAAAGGTTTTAGAATTTAATAATTTTTGTTCCTTTCTGAAATCCAAAGGAAAAGTAAATAAATATTTACGAACGATATAGAATGATAATATTTGAATCATAAGATGGGTTAAAAAAAAACAAAAGAATCAAATGATTTACATTGTCTGACACTAGCAATTTCAAAATTTTCCAGGATTTTCGTTCATATTCTTAAATTCACCCATATCTTTTCAGAGGCATCTGTTTGCATATTTGATGAGTTTATTTGTCGTCGTGAGGGACTTCTTGGTGAGTCTCTTGAAGTCTGCATCTGTATCCTGAGTCCCTGAACATGTTTTATTGGTTTTAGTTGGATGACATCATATGGAGTCTACAAGAATGAGCTATAGATTTTATTCAATTATACTGAAAAATTATGTTCTGCTTAGATTACAGATATCGCAACTTTTATCCATGCTATATATAGTTATGGAAGTGATGATTATCATATGCTTGGTGGGTTTATTATAGTTTTTCTGCTGCCTAATAATTTCTCTGCTAAATTATTGCTGCAGCACAACTGGTTTCACCGAAGCCTGATAAAAATGACTTCTAAAGTATTGTCAAACTTTTCTTACAACTCTCTGTGATGGAGAACAGGGGAGAATGACGGCCCCCCGGGGGGGGGGGGTTGTGGAGGGCTATACAATTACAATACAAGTGCATTTACAATTACTGTTACAATTACAATTGCAACCCAAAAGGATTTCATGATTCACAGGGAAGAACAAAATTGGAATTTTAAGTCTCGATCAAACTCATCTATAACCTCAAAGCTATAGCTTAAGAGGCACACCAACTCTTATTTGGTTATAGCTAATCTACAATTATTTCAAGTATTTCAGTAAGTTTAGGTCTTCTATATCTCCTCAGAAGCAGAGAAGAACATACAACACTTACAGATGAGAGCGCCATGCACGTACCAGCGACCCATGGAGGCAGCTTGATTCCGAGTGAAGGATAGAGAACCCCGGCAGCAACTGGTATGGCAACCACATTGTAGGCCATTGCGAAGAAATAATTCAATCGAATGCGAGAGAAGGTTGTCCTAGAGAGATCAATGGCTGTGATTACATCTTCCAAATTGCTTCTCATCAACACATAATCGGCAGCTTCTATCGCAATGTCGGTCCCAGCCCCAATGGCAATACCAACATCTGAGGCAGCTAATGCAGGAGAGTCGTTGATACCATCACCCACCATTGCAACTATGCTTCCATCTTTCTGGAATGAACGAACAACATCAGCCTTTCCTGCAGGCAGAACCTCAGCCCTCACATCTTGAATGCCAACCTGTCAAAGAACACAATTCTCATCATGAGTGACAACAAAAATTAATTTCCGTCCAATAAAATTCTGCTTGTGGTGTGTTGCATATAACCAGCGATTTTGTTTTAATAGATTGGTTAGAAAGTGATATAATGAAAGGATACTCAGTCCTTTCTCTTGAAATTAACAAGAGAGCTCAATAATCCAGTAATTAATGATGGGTAATTAACAATCTATCAGATCAGAATAATATTTTCAACAGCCAACCAAAAATGCAAATATTCACAGACCTCCTTGGCAACAGCTTGGGCTGTTCTCCAATTATCTCCTGTAACCATAACGGGTCTGACACCCATTTTCTTGAGGCCCTCAATAACCACAGAAGCCTCTCTCTTCAGTGGGTCTGCAACCCCTATAACTCCAGTTAGCTTATCACTATATGCAACCAGAATTCCTGTCTTTGCACTTTCTTCCAGCTCAACCACAAAGTTTTCCACTTCAGTTGGAATGTCTATGCCACTTTCCTCCATTAGTTTCCTATTACCAACCTGTGCAGGACACGCAGCACATGATAAGCAACTACAGGAAAATGATAGTTATATCATAACTCCAGGAAAATGACAGTCATGTCACAAGATTAAGACTATACCAATATTCGCTTCCCATCTATGAAACACTGAACGCCTCTTCCTGGAAGAGCCAAGAAGTCAGTGACATCATAAAGCCACCCAGACTTCAACTCATTGGCATCATCTTTGGTACCAGTAGTTGCAGAGGATTCGTCCAAGAAATGAAAATGACGTGCATATACTACTATTGCTTTAGCCAGTGGGTGTTCGCTGCTAGCCTGAAAGCAAAGGGGATTGAAAAAATTTATTATTAATTTGTTAGATTTGCCTCACAAGATAGAAGATTCAAGATTGAAAAGTGCTGGCAACCAAAAGAAATAGTCAGAAATGTTTCATTCCAAAAACACTACTGGAGAAGATGTCTGTGCCAAGGCCCAAGGGTAAGAAGGGAGATAGAGACAAAATTAATCTTGTAAATGCCTCCTATACAACTTCATGAGTCTAAATCCATCTCAGTCATTTAAAATAAAATGAAACCCACCTCAGCAGAAGCCACCAGTTTTAGAAATTCCCCACGATCCATTCCTGTGAATACCTTGGCAGTGGTAAAGCTAGCTTTTCCCTGAGTTAAAGTGCCAGTTTTATCGAATATCACGTACTTCACCATCTGAGCCCTTTCCAAGGCATCACCTCCTTTGATCAACACCCCATTATTAGCCCCAACCCCAGTAGCTACCATAACTGCTGTTGGTGTTGCCAAGCCAAGAGCACAGGGACATGCAATCACCACAACAGATATTGAAAACATAAGGGCAAAAACAAAATGATTTCCATTTTCTGGCAACCATTCTTCAGGGTAAGCTCCAAGAACTCCAGCAATATACCTTCAAGCAATTATACAAATTTATTAGCCAAAACAAACAAGGATAAAAATTTCAATTACATGACAAAGTTAAATATATTAGTATGCCAAAAACTAGTCAGTGTATCTCACCAACTCAAAAGGGTCAATAGGGCCAATGCAACAACCGTGGGAACAAATATACTTGCTACCTGCCAGTCCAAAGAATGGTACAAGAGTTTATATATAATATTCTACATATATATATAATTTTACTCAACGAGTATGATTGATTAATATATAACGTCTCCTTCAAAAAATTGTCAGCATAAAAACTGTAGCCCGTCAAGTCTAAACTTCAAATCAGTGGATACATGAAACAATTCAGAACCGTTTCACAAGATGACGTTTTTTTATAAGCCATAAGCAAGGAAAAATAAAGCATTCAATCTAAGATGCATAAAGCATTAAAGTAACAACAACCATGATAGTTCCCAAAGTGTGACGTAGTTAAACACAGCCATGACAAGATTACTTACATAATCAGCAAATTTCTGAATGGGGGCCTTGGACATCTGAGCTGTCTCAACCAAGTTAATTATCTGACTCAAGACTCCATCAGATCCTACTTTGGTAGCTTCAATGAGAAGGATGCCATGTAAATTTATTGTACCTCCAATAACAGTTGCATTCACCACCTTCAAAACAGGAACTGATTCTCCAGTTACCATGCTCTCATTTATGTAACTTGAGCCCCATGTAACAATGCCATCAGCAGGAACCCTTGCACCAGGGAGAACTTTTAATGTGTCACCAGGTTGAATGAGCAAAGAATCTATTTCCCTCTCTTCAATAGATCTTCCACCTAGAGGGGGGAAATACAAAACAAAAGGGAAAAGGAACAAAAAAATACTAAAGTTTTGATTTGACACTAAAATCTTGATCATGATGAATAATGTAACTATTTAACTCTGTCTTCTTAAGAAAATAAAGCACAGAGACAGAAGATATGCACCTTTATCTTTGACAACCAATAAAGCTGTTGCAGGAGCAAGCTCTACCAACTTCTTGATGGCATCTGATGTCTTTCCCTTGGCGAGGCATTCCAAGTACTTACCCAACAATACAAATGTTATGAGCATGGCACTGGTCTCAAAATATGTCGGACACCAAAATCCAGTTAGAGCACCATACAGTAGAGCACAAACAGAATAAACGTAAGATGCTGTAGTTCCCAATGCAACCAAGACATCCATGTTAGTTGAACCATTTCTGAGAGCTCGGCCAGCTGCGATGTAAAAGCGCTTCCCAATTACAAATTGAATAACACTCACCAAAGCCCACTTCAACCAATCGCCCATGCGGAACGGTCCACATCTCCAAAGTAATAATGAATATACCATGGGTATATGAGGACAAACTACACGCATGAAGAAGAGAGGAATCTGATACGAGCACATGAGGCAAAAATCAATTCACGAGATTAAGCAATATATATACTTGTACAAAAGAGATATAACAATGACTCTCAGTATAAATGAAACTTGTGACTAATATTAAACCTAAATTTTCTCATGGGACTGACAAATGCAGACCCTCAAGGAATAATTCTTTCAAGAAAATGCCAAAACCATGTGTATTGTCTATTCCATTTTCCTCTACCCTTCCAATCTCATGTACATTCCTTCTGGGGTTCCATATGTAAGAATAAGCAAGCATACCTATTCTCATTTTTCATGCATGTATTATGTGTAAATGTTCAATCAGCATGATTATACCATTTAACAGGCATTTTCAGACAAGACCGTCCAGATAAGTAAAGGTTGCAATGAAGTGGAAAGGTAATACAAAATAATGAACTGAACTGAGAAAAAATGACGCATGCATAAATATTGTTAATTGAGTTTTAACATAAAATGAAGAAACACTCACACTAAGAGATAGGCTGGATATAAAAAGCCAAAACATAGCTGAGGTCTCTTCAACATCTTTGGAAGCTAGTCTTGTATATGGGCTTCTAACATGTAATTTAAACTTGCCATTACTTCCCCTTTCAATCTCATCAACCAAGGATCTAGGGATGACAACTTCAGGATCAAAAAGAACCACCAACTCACTTGATATCTGGTCAAAACGAAACTGCCTTACTCCTTTCATGTTTCCAAGGATGCCTTCTAAGACTTGTGCATCAATCAGGCTGTACACACCACCAACTGATAAAGTTATTTTATCCTGCTCACTGCTCTGCACAAATGAACCTTCAAAACCAGCATCTTCAATTGCACTGACTATATCATCTTTATTAATTACACTAGGATCGTATTCAACTTCTCCTAATGAAGTAGCCAAAGCAACCACAGCCCTTTTGACTCCTGGAAGATTTCTTAAAATACCTTCAACAGAATTTACACAGGCTGCACATGTCATACCACCAATTGTGAACTGTCCCACCAAGGTTCCATTCGACTTATTTCTGAGCGCAACAACACTGGGTTCAGGTAATATCTCTGCTTCAAACCCAGCATCTTCAATCGCATTTTTAATATCTACATCCTGTTTCAAGACACATTTCAAAACAAGGTTCAGTAATTTTAGAATACAAGCCTCCAGCACCAATTCATTCAATTTGCTGAGAAGTTATTTAACTATGGCTCATTCATTCAAATAATACGTAGGCCATTGGAAAGGCGTTTCATCACATACAGTTAGAGCTTATTGGCAGTGCACTTGTTGTAGGTAATCCACGGAAATCCCTTGCTGTTAATGTTCATCTCAACTTAAAAACTAAATGTGGAGATGCATGAACTCAGAAATAGATATATGATAGTTATGGCTTCTTTTTTTTTTTTTTTTTGTTGAAAACTTGATGCACAGGAGATTATTTTAACTTCTGAAACTAGAGGAGTTGACTGTAATATCAAATGAGCTTTAGGGACGTCAATACAATTTCATCTTCGGGAAATAATTATAAGCACAAAGCAATATAGCTGGACTTGAACAATAAACCAGAATCCGAAAAGGTAAAGGTCAAGTAAATCAAGCTTTAGTCCCATCTAATTAAAAATGTCTGCTTAATTGTGATCGTCAAGAAACAATAATTATACTCTACTTGAATTTCTTAAACCACGAAATTAATAGATTTAGACCCATAGAAAAAATAGTTAACAAGATTATCTACCAGTACCCCATCTATGAATACCGTTTAAAACAGAGATATGAATACTAAGTAAATATTTCTAGATAGGCATGACATATGATACCAACTGATCAACAATAGTAACCAAGTGTTCAGTCAGCATATAATTAATGATTAATTAATAAAAAAAAACAACAAATAAGAGATGTAATAACGACCCATCACATGACCCATGAACTATAATAAACACGGAAACAAAAGTGGCTGAAAGAACCATTTCACTGATAAAATTTATAGCTCGATCTAACAATATCATTGCCAGGTAGTTAACAGTTAAACCATGCAACAGAACAAAGCCGAGAGAGAAAATTAATCAACTAGCAGTACTTCAAACAACATAATTCCAGAAAAGAATTATTCAATCAATCAGAAATTGATGCTAAACACAAGCATAACCACACATGCGATCATAAAACCTCAAGCAAATCCCAGACTAACCTTAACCAGAGACGGGTTGTAAACCACGTCAGCCTTGTTCTGAAGCAAAGCCACGGAGGCGCTGATGACGCCATCGACGGCATTCAGAGCTGCTTCGATGGAATTGGAGCAAGCAGCACAGGTCATGCCGGTGACTCTGACATGAACACGCTTCAGACCTTCTTCAATTCCATCGGAACCATTGTAGCTTCTATCTTCGTAGGAGTCCAAAAGCCGCACTTCCTCCATGCCATCGGCATCACCGTCATCGGCGGCGGTTGCGAGGGAAGTTAGCTGTAGATTTTTTATACTCGGCGCCATTTCTAAAGCGCCGAGAAAGTCGAGAGAAGCACAATATCAATATATACAAAGAGAGAGCGAAAAGGGAAATTGAACGGAGAAATTATGAAATTTCAGAAGGAACAGAAAGAAAAAGAAGACGAAATGGGAGATTTACTCACTTTTGTCCGAGCAGGAGGAGGAAGACGCTTGGAAAGTCAAGGAGCGAGAATGATTTTATTTCCAATATCACCCTTGGATAATTTGTTCATTTACCATTTTGTACATTGTACTTTTCTCCTATCACCTTCCTTCGAGATTTTGTACTGCACATCATTTTATCAATGGGATTGGTTTTGTAAGAAAGCCGCTCAACGCCGGCTCGCTACAAACAAAACGACAAAGATTTAAGTTAATGATAAAAACTAATTTCTTAATGTAATTTATAATTTATAAAATAAATATATAAAAAAATTTTATTTTAATTTTTATAAATATGATTTTATAACGTTTATATAAATGGGGCAATATGTTTTTGTTGACACTGGCTTGGCGTGGAAGCCAAAGCCAGCCTGCTCTTTTTGAAGCCACGTGCTTTCGCTTTCGTTTGGAAGGAAAAAAAAATTGAATAGGAAAGTATAAATAGGGTTTATTGAAATTTTCTGTGGATATCATCAAATATCAGTGTAGACTTCTTCCTCAAGGCAGATGTATAGAAATATATAATTCGGGAGTTTTATAATTTTATTGTCAAAATTGTGTTATGAAATTACTTTTTAAATTTACAATCTTATATTTTTGTTAAAAAAAACGAGTTTTCCTATACATGATTTTTTTATTGATTAATCTATTAATCATTGCTGTTGATAATTATTATGTTCAGGGTAAAACGTCTAACGCTAACATGCTAATTTTGTTTAAAAGTATGTAGTTTAACTGTTTTGTATTGGATTTAATGACATGTTCATTGACTTGAACAAATGTAATATCCCATGATAATCTTTTTTTTAATAAAACTTAGGTCATTTACCTTTATTTATATATATATATATA
>QFDD01005096.1:0-13576 GCA_006871305.1 Vachellia collinsii | reverse complement strand
CATGTTGTGTCTCAAAACAAAATGGAACACATTTTTTTTTTTTGAACAAACATCTCCACTCCAAATCCCCTTTTTTCAATACTACCTGTGTGATAAGTCATTTTCTTATTATACATGGAACAATTTTATATATATATTGATATTGATTTGGCTTCATTTTAATTTGAGCTCCATGCATGCCATTTTTATTCATGCTGATCATTTGATTTTTTATTTTTTAGTTATACAATTGCTTTGTATATCATTTATTTGTTGTATCTAATTTTGTACATTGAAAATCTACTTTATTTAGTTTGCGGAATTGAAGGATTTTCTTAAAAAACAACAATTAAAATATCTAGAAAATTAAAGAAATGTGTGGTTGAGATTGCTGAAAGGCACACACAATATGACAGTTTGAGTGCTGCCTCTCGTAAATGGAATGTCACTAATTACTCGTTGTGCTGTCCAGTTATTTGGTTGTTATGTTTGTATTGTATCACAAGTAAAGTTGTGGCCTATATTATTGTATTTATGTACTCATCATATATAATACATCGCCCTATTATCTACAACGCCCACAGGTTGGTATATTCTAATTAAATACTTTAAAAATTCTTTCTGAATATAATGTTTGGAATGTAAGGCTTTTAGCCAAAAATTACTCTCCACCGTGAAATCCTACGCTAACGAACATTCATTCATTTCAATTATTCTTCCCATATTTATTTTTGCTTCATCGATCTCACCAACCCCATCACCGGACATTACCTCATATGTTGCCTGTGCAACCACATTGGAAAACCAATTTTCTGATCGGTACGAGTAAGAGTTTTGGGTGAGCCAACGAAATGCGCTAAGTTTGAAACATACGCTGTTTTGAATTAAAAAACAAGTTGTCATATTTGCACTTTTTGATTTATTTGTGAATTAATAAGTTTTTTATTTACATATTACTCTTTTCAATGTTATATATATATATATATATGAATATTTTGTATATTTTAAATCATAATCAAGTTGCACCCTAGTTCAACTGTGATTGGATTAATGATTACTCTACCTGTATTTTGGCTGGTTCAGTTTTAACTACCTTGATATAAATGAAGGGGATATTATGATGCCCTACCGTCAGTTTTGTTGATTTTTTAAAAAGATACAATTATGTAAGTGAAACTATATTCGTTCAAACGATAAGACGATTCCTACTCTTTTAAAATGTACCAATAATAAAATAGTAATATTATATGATGGAATGGTCCAATTTTGTTGCTCTATGCGTCATACATTGAAAATAATCGTAATATTTAAAAAATGTCGATCTTATCCGAAGCGCTAAGAACTTGGTGATAAATTTGAGTACCTTTTTCATTTTATTGTGGCGACCTCATTGTTTAGGATTTGGTTGGTCGAGACATTGACTTTTAATGCATGTTGTTTGTTTTTGAAACTTCTTGTTGTGGCCCCGAGAGATTTTGCAACGTTAATAAATGTGATTCTGATCGATGTTTTGGAACTAAACGGGGAGCAATTGACTCACTAACGTTCTATTTTTGTTTTCCTCCTACTGCAATATTTATGTTTGCGAAAATTAATAATACTCTTTTTTTTTTGTATGTCTGATTTTAGTCTTGTAGAACCTCAAAATTTCATCACTATCTTGGAAAATTAAGTAAACAGGGTAAAATTCAAGAAATATACGGTTCAATCAGAAGAAGAATTTTAATAAGGAAAAAAAATCAAAACAAAACCAAATTGATTTTAAAAGGTAAATTAAAATGGATATCTCGTGCATATAATCAATTATAATTGTTTTCTGGTTACAATAATGTAATACTATTTCAATTCGCTCCTCCTAATACATGCCTGTTTTCTAATTCTATTTTAGTGAATGGTTTAATTTTGGACAATTTATAATATACGATGCAATTCTGGAAAAATAAATTGTTCCTCTTACGATGATGTTATTCATATCTTAAAAATTCATAAGTGTAACTAAATGGAGTTAATTATAATTAGGGCCGAACTCAATTAATATATTAATAAATGTAACAAAATTTTTAACCATCTGTATTATTTATAAAACATGTAATGTATATTATTTATAAGTCATGAATAAGTTAACTTACTTTTCAAACTCCATATAATGTATTAAAAAATGTGTCTGCTTATTGTAGTTAAAATAATAATAATAAAATTAAAGTGATGGATATTATATATTGTTGTGAAAGTGGAAATGAATTAGGGAGAATTACTGTATATAATGTTTTACTCACAAGTCTGGTAATTACTTAGGAGCATGAATTGACAAATTATAGTATTAGGAATGACAACACGTTTATATTATTTAATTGTTATTAAGACTTTTTATTATCAATTTTTTTATTTGTAGCCTCCTAGTAATTCTCCCAATAAATTAAATCATACGGAGGACTCAATCATGAGTGATGACAGTGATTATAGAATAGGTTTGAGCATGCCAATGAATATAATAAGAAAATGTTGGTCATGTTACCTTGGATTGAATAATTGGAAAGATAATATTCATTTTACAGGAATTAACTCTGCTTAACAAACAAAAAATAATAAAATGAAGACTGGTCAGGTATACAAGCGTGTTGTTAAGACTGTGGCAGAAATGGTCAACTCAATTTATTAATATTATAATTATAAGCTGTATGTGAGTGGGTAATGAGGATCGGAGATATACATTTAAACAAGAGTGGCCATGAAATCTGAGTTGATTAGTCTCAGGATAATTAAATAATAGTATTTAAGGGTACAAGGAAATCATGTGGAATAGGTTTTTCCGAAATATGGGGAGGAATAGAAGGAGAAGTTGCAGAATTATGATGATATTGGGGTCATGTTCATGTGTCCATGAATCATTAAAAACTATTAGGTCAATGCTTGCAGTTGCAGGCACATATACATACGTATATACGTGTCTCTACAAGCCACCAAAGTCATTGGGTTAATTCATTACTCTACCGGTATTAGTTAGCACTCTCATCACCTCTCTTCTAGGTTGGTACGCACATTGAAAAAAAAAAAAACAGTTCAATAGAAATATGTACAACTAACAAAATTGATCTATCGTTTTTATTCCCCACGTTAAAAGAATTCATTTTACTTGATTATGTTTATGATGTCTACCGTGTTAGTTGGAGGTGGGAAAAGCAACATAGTCCACAGTAATTATTTAGAATATTAGTGTTGTCGTCGTCGTCGTCAATTTTTTCGGATATGGCACATGATATATGGTTATTTAAGAGATATAATGATTTTTAGATCTCTCGTTGAAATTGATGCTGGGATGGTGAGTTTTGGAGAGAAATTGAGAAAACTATATCTTAGTTGGTTAATTAATTTTATAATTAAGCTCGGGAATATATCAAGCTAAGCAAGGTATGTAGCATAAATGATTTTTGTGTAGTGATGTGGCTAAATCAAATTAAAGTTATCTTGAATTTGATTCAACATATCATGTTGGTTAAAGGGGGGTTAAAGAGAAAAGGAGGTAAAGTGAAGAGGAATACATTTATATAAGTTGGAGGCAGGCAGCATTGAAGAAGAAGCAAACATGTAAATTGGGTACACACACACACACACACACATGTACATGTATGAAATGAATGAATATGTTTTGCCCAAAGTTAATTGCTTTTCCCATAGTTGGAGTTCCTTTTTAACCAAGCACTCCCTTCAATTCCCTCTTTTCCTTTCCCACAAGGAAAAAATGCTCCATTTTATTCTCTCACATCAATCCCCATATTCTCGCTTAACCACCCATTTTCCCACTCCCATGTATACACATGCACATTCACTCCCTTTTAGGTAGGTATAAAGAATCACATTTACTATTACTATTTTTTTTCCAACAATATATACTCCATTCCATCTTTAATATAAGAGCTACTTGGATGTTAAATTTTGATCTAAAATATAATCTTTTAATGCATTCTGTCTCTTATGTTACACAACATATTGAGGATGTTTTAATCCACCCAAATTAATTAGTTAACTCTTACATTAAAGATATGATGTGTGGTACTATGTATCTATATGTCACCTTATTGATTAACTAATGCCACTTATTCCCATCTCCCTTTTTAATTCTTTTTTTCTTTTACTCTTAAGATGACATGAAATCTGCTTACTGTATGTATCCCTGCACGTATGTATAAATTTAGACTTTTTTTTCAGTACAGGGATCGATGGTGCATTTTGATTTTCTATTCGATTCGCACTCCGAGGAATAATATAAAGCATGCACTTTGTGTCATCCTCTTCCTATAATCATTATTTTTAAAAATTCAATAAGAGATGGGGCAGCGAAGTTTCCTCCGCTCATCTATTCTCTAACTAATAATTGCGTGGAATTATTTTATGAGTGATGAACAAAATTAATCTTCGTGGATGCCATTTGCTTAATGTAAGGATTCTGGCAATAATTTAGAACGGAGACCATAGCCTGCCGTTTCCTTTTTTGTTTATAGAAACCACATCTGAAGAAATTGTTGTCATTTGTTCTGACTAATCATTTTTGGCAAAAAATGCCTAACTCCTGACCTACAACAACACCTTGTATGTTTAATTTGACGACAACCACACGCCATTCTGTTTTACAGATTAATCCACCCCCAAGTATTACAATAAGGGTTAATTAATTAATTTAGCACAGCAAGAATATTGTCGTAGGTTTGACATAAAGCAATATACCTTTTACGTATGGTGGTGATAAAAAGTGACACACAAATCTAAATATACCTGTGTTTTCCATGGAATATAAGCATTTTCTTATATTAAAACGCGTTGAACTGCATTATTTTTTTCTAAAAAATTAGTACAATTTATTCATTTAAAATTTCAATATTAAATAATTTCAATTAATGTGCATGAATGCATATTTTCTGTCGGTTAGACCGATTTAATGAAAAATGTCTTTTTCAGCCTTAATTACTTATTCATATATAATTATCAATATATCTATAACCCCACAAATGATAAAGTTCATAAAAAATATAATTATTTTCGGGTCATGCATTAGAACTCATTTCGCAGGCGAAGTGAATGTTTACAAAAAAAAAATGGTTTTCCTGTGTGGTTTGAACAGTATATATTTGCATACTTACGTTGATGAAAGGTATTTTTAGTGAAGATTTTTACGTCTCACTAAAGTTTATATTATATATATAAGATCGATGATAGATTCATGTGACTTATTTGTGGACGAAGAGAGGATACACGATGCTCTGGCCATAAAAGACAAATTATGCTTATTTTATTTGGGGTAATATATGTACATTTAACATCATACTTGTAAGAGTGTTACGTTATAAATAAGATCATTACGTTCAAAATATCTCGAATTAAATAATTGAATGGAGAAAGAACGGTCTGGAAATTTCAGGGTACAAAATAAAAAGCAGGGTGACCTAATTAGCTTTATTCTCTTGGTTCAAATTAGAAAATACTTTAATTATGGTTCGAACTTGCGGGACGTAATCGCAAAATTATTCACTCTCCCTGTATCACAAACAAAGTGCCACCAATCTGGCAGTAATACATTTAGAATATGGGGCTTCCATTTCAGAATATATTCAATATAAATGGAATGCCTTGTTATGTTTCTTTATCTTCAGTATTCACACTATGTTTTAATAGATATATATATATATATCTTTATTTATTTGATCAGAAGCCTCTCGTTTAAAATCTAAATGTCATACCTTTTCCGTCAATTATTTTGTATTACTTCGCTAGAGACATCGCATTTGATTCATGGGCTCACTTTAATGGGCCTGAATGCATTCTTCTCCATTAAAATTAATGGGCATCTAAGACTCGGTATCAAGAACCCGTACGGTTAAAGTCCAAGCACATAAAGTTTTTTGGCCCAATTACACAAACATATTTGCTCCCACTTTTTTTTTTTTTTTTTGCCAAAAATATTTGCTCCCACTTTTAATCAACTATATATTGCATGTGAGCAGTGGAATGTACTAGTTTATTATAATACGATGAACTAAGACTTGAATTCTACCGCAAGAGTATCAAATAGTTTTAAATATGATTGTCTCCAATAAGAATATACAAGTGTTTAAAAAAAAAAGATTTCGAAAAAGGCTGGGCCATAAATTTGTGTGCATGGGCTCGAAATATGTTTGTATGACCCAACCAAGAGAAGGCATGACGAATGAAAGTTGTAAATCCAATTACACAAACATATTTGCTCCCACTTTTTATCAACTATATATTGCATGTGAATAAACTGGAATTGAGTCTAGTGGAATGGACTACTTTATCATAATATGATGAATCAAGAGTTGAATTTTGCCAGAAGAGTGTTAAATAGTATCTTAAATATAAGTGTCTCCAAAGTGTACACGTGTTTAACAAAAAAAACAGGATTTTGAAAAAAGCTGGGTCATAAATCTGTGTGCATGGGCTCGAAAGATGTTTGTTTGACCCAACCAAGAAAAGGCATGACGAATGAAAGAGTTGTAAATCCTTGTATAAAAAAAAGGGTTGTAGATCAATCTTGAGTCTCCACGTTAATTTGACCCAATCAACAGGAAAAACAATGAAGATGCGAAATTTGATACTATGAAACCGAGCACTAGCCTCAAAACTCGCACGTCGGTGAGAGTGAGCAGTGAATGGTATTCAATTCATTAGAGCCGCTATTCCAGGCTATAATGCTCTCGAACTGCATACCACCTTCTCCCTCTGTACGTATCTCTGAAAGTCTTAATCTCTCCTCCAATCCTCACTTGGAATAAACAAGCAAACACTATCTGAGTCACAGAAGGATATATGGGAATAGAGATCCACGAGCTTCATTGTCTGCGTCCAAAGAGGAGCTCATCATCATGTCGGAGTTTTGAAGGCAGCGACGGAAACAGTAGTCCCCAGTACACGAGCTTGAAGGACATTATAGATGAATCGCCGCCCAAGAGCTTCTGCTTCTGCTTCGACCACAACAATGAATTCGACCCTTCCAACATAACCATAAGAAACGTATTGGTGAGGCGAGCCGCATCGGTGTACCTGCAATCGTCGGCGATGTTGATCCCCAGAAACGAGAACTGCCTGCCGGCGTTCTTCTATAAGCTCAAGAGAAGGGCGGCTTCCGTGTGTTCCTGGGGGAGGCTTCCTGCGGTGAACCCTATCCGGGCTTGTTTACACCCCATCCTACGCTTCATCCATAACCTGTTCGGCAATGTTCCTTCATTGGCATGACAGATCAAACCTATAATATTGTTCTACCTAGCAGTCGTCTAATCGCTTCTGTTATAGTGGTGTAAATATAGAAAATATAATAATTGGGTTTTCACTGTGATTGAGAGATGCCAAATCACCATCATGTTAGGCTCTCTCGCAACGTTCCTGTTCATGAGATGTCCAAAAATAATATTAATACACACACCCTATACTTTTTTTTTTTATCAACACACACCCTTTACTTTCATGAAACCTATTATATTATATCTACACAATGTCATGGAGGTATTGTGATTAGTGTGTATGCTTTTAACAAGTTATATGTGTGCCACGTGGAATTGGTCAGTCTTCAGGTACGTACAAACACAAGAGAAGGATGGATGCCTGGGCCGAGATGAGAGTGAAATGGCGTGACCCCCTCTCGTTCATCATTTTTTTTAAAATATTACTCTCTTTCATCATTCCGATTTTGAATATTTATTATTTTGAGCCCGACACTCCCTGCTCACATCAAATCCCTGCTAACGCCGTCGTCTCTCTCTCTCTCTCACCTGCCTTTGACTGCCGCATATATTCTCACAATCACGCCATTCTCTCCAATCACCACACACACACACATATATAATACACACCTTCACCCATAGAGCTCTACACTTTGCTCTTTCACTCTGCCTCCATTATGCAGGTCGTTCAGTATTCCCCTCTTCCCATGGACGCCGCCAGAGACTTCCCCAGCTCCACTCGCGACATTGTTCACCACCTCGCCTCCACCAACGCCGTCGTCGTCTTCAGCGTCTCCTCCTGCTGCATGTCCACCGTCGTCAAGCGCCTCCTCTTCAGCCTCGGCGTTGGCCCCACCATCGTGGAGCTCGACCAGCATTCCGCCGGCCCTGACATCCACGCCCTCCTCCACCGCCTCTCCGGCGCCCACCAGCCTCCCGTTCCCGCCGTCTTCATCGGTGGCAACTTCCTCGGTGGGGTCCAGACCCTCATGGCCTCCCACATCAACGGCACCCTCGTTCGTCTTCTCAAGGAAGCCGGAGCGCTCTGGCTCTGATTCACCTCCTCTTTCCCTTCCACGTTCACGCACACATATATATTCATCTTAATGTCCCTTTACTGGCCAGTATTGTTTCTGTTTTATTCACACTAATTAAACTCCCCGTTCAGTGGTGTTATAGAGTGATGGCAAGAATGGCTACCTCCATTACGTTGCGTTGTTTCAGTATCAGTTTTTATATATATATATATATGAAATAGTTGCATGTAGCAATTATATGAAAATGAGATATTTGAGTACAAATACATAAACTTGGATAATGGAACTAGAGGACTCTGACCTGGAAAACGGCTATATATATGGTGTTTTTAGGAAATGCTGCAGTATTCTGTCTTCACGAATTGCACGTTACATTTGAATATATTTATTCATTGTCTGCTATACGTGTTAATAATAGTCGGCTCATTTGATCATCAGCTGCGTTTAGTGATCATCCTGAACATAATTACGGGGGCACAGTACAGAAATTAATGGAGCATATATTGTATAAAACAAGAAAATGAGAGTTATGTTGGTGGGGGTCATCATGGGAGAAAGATGTGACCACATGAAAGGAGGAAGGAACGTAATAAGAAAGAAAGTGGCAAATCAATAAGAAGAAGACGCCAAGGACACAGGACACGTACGTCAGCAGATAACGATATAAATAATAAATGCGATCATATATTTACAAATACATTTTTTTTTGGGGGGGGGGGTACTGCTAACTCTGGCCGCCGTTGAATGCAAGTGATGGAAATATATGGCCTTGGGAAAACTGTAGGAGAAAGTGTTGAAGAATGAGGTCATAAAGCAACAATGCAGCTCATCATCACCTTGATATGTATGTTGTGTGTGTGTGTATTGCATAAATATACATAGCCGGTAATTATATTAACAAGTATGTGTATGTAATCCTGAAAACTGGCAGCCATTATTTCATACGGTTAACGCTTGAAGGAAGGACAATCCTATATGGATGGATCGCATTTACTCTAATCTAGAGTCTTGACCTATTAATCTGACCCTACAGCACTTCACAAGCTTCATATATTTGTGACTTTATTCATCGGATCACACTTTATATAGCAATGTGTAGATATGATAATATATATAAACAAAAAGCAGATGTAGAGAAAAGGGGAGTGATACTGATATGAGAGAGAGGGCTGGTAGGACGATGAGGCATGCAAAGGGCAGGGGGAATCGGGAGGTGAGACAATCTCTGATCACAGCTTCTGAGGATAATGATTGTTACTGTAATTGCATTCTGTTATCCGATTCCCTCATTATTCCCTTCTACTCATTCTTCATCACTATATTATACCTATCAAATATATAGATATATATAACATAACATATCCTTTTCATCTGCTTAATTACCTACGTGTAATATATGTATATATATATGCTACGTACACTCGAAGAATGATTACATCTTCGTGATCAAAAACAAGCAAGAGGGAGAAAGTTGCTGGGTTTGGCTGTGAATTGTTCATTATTGATTGGGAAAATTGCGTGCGTTGAAACAAATAAATAAAAAAGGATGAGGAAGGGAGAGAAATGATCACTGAAATGGGGTGAGGTGTTATTTGAGTCCCCACTTTGACTCTTTGACTGCTCCTCCTTCTGCATTCCTTCCGTCACTCTGATTTTTCTCCCATTCAAAATCTTCTCTCAGTGCCTTCCATCTTTTCCTATTTTCCTTTTCTTTTTACGTGTCGATGTACCTTAAATCACATAGAAACTACGCGGTACACAAATATCCCCGCGCAACAACAGAAACCCTAAGTTAATGTTATGTTTGGATTTGTGGGAATTTGATATCCACAAGTGGGACAACATTTCTGTTACAAGGATGGAGGAGTACCATAAACACTTTTTGGATTTTTTTCTCCAGTGATTCTAGGGTAGGCCTGTCTTTCAAATACATCAAATGATAGAATAATTGATCAAGGGATTTAACGTTTTTTCATACTTAAATTGGGATTGAACCCTGAGCTTGATTAATGGAGGATGAATCCTTACCACTCAATCACATGCCCCTGATTTACCATCTAACAATTTCAGTGATAAAACCAACCTTGAAGCACTCATGTTTTTGTTTATTCTTGTTTTTTTTTAATAAAAAAAGCTTAATCAAAGTGTTTAAGTTATAATCTATGTATTTTGATACTCCTCCCATCCTAAATATAATATCATTGTTATACTGTAAATTAGACTACAAAAAAAGTTTTACATTAATTAAAACCGGAGGGGTACTTAATTAATAGGCATCGGAAATAAAGAATAATGAACAGATAAAAAACATATAACATACTTTAAAAATATAAATTATTAACTAAACACATGCATTTTGAATAAAGTTCTATGAAAAATTAATGGATGCTCCTTTTCTTTTTTCTTTTTTTAATTTTACATCACTTCTACTTGAATCTAGTAATGTAGTTATGATTACAGATGGTTATTTTTGTTTATTAATTTAAGAATAAATTATCCAAAATTCGTTAACTTATTAGTGATAAGTTCATCAACCACTATTTAACCCATAGATTCAACAGCTATATAGTCCAATTAATTTGATCACAAACATTGGCGAAGAAGATTATAGAAACTGAAGAGAAATCGTGCCATATTCGGTAATCCTATTTAGTATAATATGATACCTGCATATTTGGAAGGTACCTCTTGTATTGGTAAAAGAATATTGCGCATTCATGCGTTATGTATGTGGCAACAATCCAATGAATGTAATTTACTTAAATGGCCTTAGTTACCTGTGTGCGTACAAGGGGCCCAATAAATTAAATTGGGAAAGGGAGCATCCATAATTATGCAACAGAGCCCAATATTAAAGATGAGCATCGTGGACCGGCTCCTTCCCTAACCTCCATCAGCCAAATTGTTGGTAACACCGATTCAGTCTTACGTTTCTAATAACTGGATTCATAATAATGCTGTGAGGGAGAAGAGGTCATGCTAATAGTAGATGAAGTTGAGGGAACTAACGGCAGAGGTATAACCACCATCCACTACCAGATTTTGCCCCGTCACGAACCCCGACTCGTCGCTGCCCAGAAACACACACGCATGTCCCACGTCCTCCTCCCTCCCACCCCTCCCCTTCAGCAAACTCCCTCTCTGCGCCACCGCCTCTCTCACCTCCTCCGCCGTCATGTCCGCCTTCCCGAAACTCCTGTACGCCACCACCAGCATCTCCGTCGCCACCCCATGCGGCACCACGCAGTTCACCCTTATCCCCTTTGCTCCCAGCTCGCACGCCGCGCTCCGCACCAGCCCCACCATCGCCGCCTTCGACATCGTGTACTCGTGCGACCCCAGCCCTCCCATTATCGCCGCCGAGCTCGACGTGCATATGATCGACCCTCCCCTTCCTCCTTCCACCATCGCCCTCGCCGCGTGCTTTATCCCGTGCACAGTCCCCATCAGGTTCACCGCCACCACCTTCCCCACTTTCTCCATGTCCAGCCGCGTTATGCTTCCTTCCGCCCCTGAAACTCCAGCGTTGTTCACCATTACGTCCACCCGCCCCTTCCACCTCACCGCCTCCTCTATCGCCGCCTCCACCTCTTCCTCCTTCGACACGTCGCAGTGTACGTACCGACCTCCGATGGACCTCGCCACCGTCTCCCCCACATCGTCCAACACGTCCGCGATCACCACGTGCGCCCCGTTCTCCGTGAACAGCTTCGCCGTCGCTGCTCCGATCCCCCTCGCTCCCCCCGTGATCACTGCAACTTTGCCCAACAACCTTCAAACAATGAAATCAGTTGTTAAAACATGAGCAAACATAAAATTGAACCTTTATAATACCACGCATTCACTTCCTCCTTAATCACCTTTTTGCAGATTGCCTTGGCGTTTTATCATTCTCGGTATTATTCGTATACGGCTCCATATGGATCAATAATGGTGGGGATGGCAGTTTTGTTGGCGATAATTTATAAGATGAATCCAAACATGGCGGGATAAAATATAGGTAGGTGCTCTTCGCATGCTTCCCTTGATACCGAACTCACACTTACAGCACCTGGAGGATAAATTTTAAAATCATAACCCAACAAGATTTTACCTTTATCGTTATGCTTCTTTTTTTCGTTTTGTTTCGTGTTCGTGATTCATCAGATATGGACCAAATTCTCCAACTTCAAAACACTGAAATAGAAACAAGAGGGAAAGTCCTCTATTCGGTTGTCACATGGTCGCAGAGCCCATTGGGCTACCGCAAAAGCCCAATTAGATTGATTGGACCCAGAGCGATGGAACTCGTTTAAAAGACAAAAATATCAACTAACAATCTGAATTGTGGATCCCTGTTTCTTTAGATTTCAGTAAGTGGGCGCATTTAGTGGACAACAGTCTCCAGCGGGAT
Organism: Vachellia collinsii; assembly: GCA_006871305.1. Taxonomy (NCBI): domain Eukaryota; kingdom Viridiplantae; phylum Streptophyta; class Magnoliopsida; order Fabales; family Fabaceae; genus Vachellia; species Vachellia collinsii. Next base: position 938 of record QFDD01005096.1, on the reverse strand, counting down.
CTGTACCAAGTAAAAAGGAACAGCATACAAAGTTATCGCTTCCATGTCATTTTATTTACTTACCTTTGCATGCATGATAGGCTGGGGTATGGATAAATACACCTCCTGATATGATTTTCTTTCATGATTGTTTATAAGATATGTGGGATTGCAAGGCATTAAAGAGGAGTCCCGAAAAGACTGATGAGGAGTGAAGAGGAATATAATGAAGAGAAAGAAGAAGGGAGGGGAGAGGGGAGAGGGGGACCAAAGCATTATAATGCTTTTTGTTGGGTGTAGGCATGCTTGAGGCCAGAGTGCGGTTTCGTTTTCCACAAAGTGTGCATGTGACTTCTTCAATCACATCTCTCTCTCTCTCGCTCTGTGCGCGCGCGCTACATTCGTAACAATCTCAGTGGCCTCTCTGCACGCTAAGGACTACATCTTATAATTGACTTAACATTAACATCCAATAATGTAATTCATGTCATGTCTGCTTGGAATCTCCCCCCGTCATCTCCCAAATTCCTTCTTCTATGCCTCATTTGCTCAGTCTAATGCTTCGTCTGACTTCCGAGAGCCAAACATAAGACCCATCAATGGATAAAACGGCTTGAGTCTGATTCTACGTTATATATTCATCACAGTTTTCTTGAATTTATCAGGTGCAAGTGTTGGATGGTGCTATCACGAGTCCATTTGTGAGACTCAGGTTTCAGAATTCTGGGCACCAAGGCAAAAAAACAGAGGAGAAGTTAAGTGGCAATAAATAGTGCGATGCACAGGGCCATTTGATGGCTATTGCTCTCTGTTTTGGATTTAATTGTGAAGGAGGAAGGGCGGGACCATAACAGCAAGCAAACAAACAATATTGCAAATATTCACTTCATAGATTCCATGAATGAATAGTCTGGCCAATTTGTAGCAGCTATCTAACAAACAATCAGACATCTTTCATT